>JAEIIH010035400.1:0-13445 GCA_018904745.1 Drosophila orosa
TAGTTCGAATTTATAAGGATTAAAAATGTGCTAAAGGTATTATATTGTATGAATTTAAACTCTTATTCAGATCAATGCCTTTATTTTTCAAATAGAATTATAAATTTAGGAAGACAAGACATCAGTTTAAAATCCAACAAAATCCATTAAATCGTGAGGCAAACACTTAAAAATTATATCAAATAATTCGTTTCAATTTGCATTGTGATTTTCTATTCAATTACCAACAATGCGGCGAAGAACGCCGGCCACAATGCGAATGGCCATCGAGTGGGCCAGATGATGCAGACGTGAGTGGGGAGGCGAGTGCCATACATCTAATATTCTGGTCCATTTGGGCTACTATCGAATTGTGAATGCTCGGTGTACCGGGCGCCGAGCATCCTCGAGCATTGATATAAACCGATAAAAACGACAGATGAGCCCCGGCATCCACACACACAATCGTGTGTGGTCTGGGAATGGGAGCGGGTTTGTGGCCATCCAATCCATGTAGCAACCGGAGGAGTTCCCCAGGCCACATGCAAATCCCGAGCACTTGAGGCCAGGCGCTTATTCTTTGCATTTTGTTTGTGCTTCAAGTCTGACCACTTGGCTGCTTTTGGGGTTTCATACTCTCATTTCTGGTTTTCTGTTACTAAATATATTTAATTTCTTGAACTCTAAATTATTTAATATTTTTGGTTCTAGGGTACATTTCTTTCCCATCCTTTAATAAATCAATCTATCCCTATCCTATCTTTCTAAATCCAAGGAACAAACTAAAAATATACACAGTATTTTCAAAATTCAAATGTTTTTATTTACTAACGAGAGAAGTCAATTGCAAATCTTATTAGTTTAGCGATTATTAATTAAATTAATATAAAAGGAAAGAGTATTGCATCGGTGTCATTTGCCAAATATTTATTTCTGTTATCTATTGGCAAGGACGGATATATTGAGATGCTCCCCACAATGCCTGGTACGAGTTTTGGGGGCTACAATTCGGCCCATATTATTAAGTTTGCACAAAGCTCCCTCCCCCTTATTTAGACATATTCGACTTTCTATACATATCTACATAAATATACAAACTAAAGCCAAAAAATAAAATCCATAAAAAGGAAAAAGGATAACTATTGGGCGGGCGGCTAGTGAAACGAAGCCTTATATTGTGGCATTTTGTTAAATTGTTAAATTTTTCATTCTAGCATTCTAAGGATCCAAAGTGCACAGATAAGTGTTGGCAAAGCTTAAATTAAATAAAATAGCTTTAAAGTCTATTTTAAATTGAGAAAAGCTTTAAAATTATTATAATTGTTTTATTTTCCAATATGTAAATATTTTTGTTCGCTTTATTAATTTTTTTATTTTGCTAAAACAGCTATCATAATACTAACACTTATTCTTTGCATCCTTTTTTTTGAAATTTAAGCTTTGGCGCGCTTGGCGATTCTATCACTGGATACGGCAACACTGGCTCAGATGAGGCTACTAATTTATAGTGGGCATAGATGAAAATAAGGTAGTTAATCAAATTCCAAAAGCAGAACAAAGTATTTAATTAAAATACATTAAGGGTCATCTTAAGAATATACGTTAAAAATAAATCGTTATATGCGTACTTGCCACTTTACGATGTTAAAAGCTTTCGCGGGCGCCTCAAAACTAGCGATGGCAAAATACTCACATTCAGTTGCCACCTAGCACTGACCCTATACCAGCGATGTGGCAGCCCTGTAGGTCAGACTATTTTTAAGGGGAAATTTCAACATTTTGAGATTATTTTAATGGAAAGGGGAAAGATTTTCATCATAGAAAAAATTTAAAAAGATCTAAAATAAAGACACAATAAAGAAACATTTAATCTGTATTATATTTTTGAAATAAACTGATTTTTTAACTGTTGGGGGGAAACTGGAATTTTTAGGGGAAAATTCAACGTTTGGATTATTTAGTGAAATTTTCAGCAGGCAGTATTTTCAAATAATACCATAATTAATACCAGGTTTTGCAACACATTTAGATACTCGCGTCAACCAACAAGAAAAAAAAAACAGCAATAAAAATTCGCCAAATGTGCGCGAAATAAACAGCAAATCGAGTCGAACGCGAATTGAAGTACCTCTAGCACACCGCACGCACGATGGAGGCCCTAATCCCAGTTATAAACAAGTTGCAGGATGTCTTCAATACGGTGGGCTCCGACTCGATACAATTGCCACAAATTGTTGTTCTCGGCAGCCAGGTAAGCGAATTGCGAAAACTTCTCCGCACCCAAAACGAAAAACTGTGATTTCCCCAAAAGGAGAGCTCCAAAACGGGCAAATCTATTCAAATAATTGGATTTTTCTGTGTGTTTGCACTTTACTGAATTTGCAGGCGCCTGCAAAATTATATAATGGGGATGCGCTTGCCGGCATTTGAGTTATGTTTTTTCAATCAATCGATTTATTACTGCGACTTTACCCGCAATAACCCTCGCCTTTTGTTTATATAATAATATTTGGCAATGTTTGCCGCCTGCGACCATGGAAAATCAATATTCGAAAGTATTATACAAAAAAAGTGACGAAGAAAACAGCTGCTGTGACACATTCCTGCACACATACACACACACTCACGCAAGAGCCAAACAAACACAGGCGGGTGTGTGTGTGTGTGTGTGTGTGCCGTGATCGCGGCTTTAATTGCACTTTGATTCATGATTGTGAATTAAATTCCACACGAGGGAATGCTTAGTCAAGTCGGCGATACCAAGTACAGAAGAGCCTCCATAACACAAACTACATTAAATAGGGATAAATAATATTTTGGAGCAGGGAAGGGCACAAGAACTAACGGCTTAAGCAGTAGCTCGGCCAGCTGCCTCCGAAAAAAGATAACTGTTTGAGCAGCGTGAGCAAATTGAACCACGGCGTGCCCTTCGCTGGTTTGGAGTGCTGATACTTTACTTAAACAAAGGAATTTAGATATTTTTCGCTTAATGTTTGTTTTTTCTCTTTGTATAAAAACCACATTAAAAATAATCTCTAATTAAGGTCTGGAATATTTAATAATTTCGAATGAATGAATGAATCGAATGAATACATCAGTTTCTACTAGAAACTTTCTAAATATACCAAATGTCTGTTACAATTATCTTTATGCTGAACGATTAGTTGTGAATTCTAATGAAACGCAAGCTGAAACTTGAAAAATAGTAAAAAACCAGAAAGAAACTATCTTCGAGGATGCCGAAGGTTTTAAAATCATTCAGTTTGCAATAGGATTATGGGTATAAATTGGAAATGGTTAAATAGTAAATAAATAAGCTAAAAATAATAATGAGAATACAAATTATTAGTGGAGACAAACTTATAATTAACAAAGTTTACCTTTATTACCAAATTCCTGCGTATATTTAACACCATTTTCCCAGCATTCAACATTCCTCAGCCCTAATTATTATTCCTCTTATAGAATGCTCGACTGTAGCAGATAACAAAAGCTAATCTTTTGGATTTCCAAGTGTTTCCTTGTTGCACAAGCTCTGGACGCTCCCCTTATCAAGTCATCGACGTTTATCAGTCGCAGTTTTAACTCCATTTAATGCTGATTTCTCCCACTTTCCTCCAGAGCTCCGGCAAGAGTTCGGTAATTGAAAGCGTGGTGGGACGCTCCTTCCTGCCCCGTGGAACTGGCATTGTCACCCGTCGCCCCTTGGTTCTCCAGCTGATTTACTGCCCGCTTGACGATCGCGAGAATCGTTCCTCAGAAAATGGTAAGCTTTAATCAAAATAAGCCAAACTCAGTGGCTAAATTATAGTTGTTTTAGGCACCTCCAATGCTGAGGAGTGGGGCCGCTTCCTGCACTCCAAGAAGTGCTTCACGGACTTTGATGACATCCGTAACGAGATCGAGAACGAAACGGAGCGTGCCGCCGGCAACAACAAGGGCATCTGCCCGGAGCCCATAAACCTAAAGATATTCTCCACGCACGTTGTCAACCTGACGCTAGTGGATTTGCCCGGCATCACCAAGGTGCCCGTGGGCGATCAGCCGGAGGACATTGAAGCGCAAATCAAAGACTTGGTGCTCAAGTACATTGAGAACCCGAACTCGATTATTTTGGCTGTGACGGCCGCCAATACGGATATGGCCACCAGTGAGGCTTTGAAGCTGGCCAAGGACGTGGATCCCGATGGCCGGCGCACCTTGGCCGTGGTCACCAAGCTGGATCTCATGGACGCGGGCACTGATGCCATCGATATCCTCTGCGGTCGGGTCATTCCCGTCAAGCTGGGCATCATCGGTGTAATGAATCGATCGCAAAAGGATATCATGGATCAGAAGCACATCGAGGACCAGATGAAGGACGAGGCTGCTTTCCTGCAGCGAAAGTACCCAACGCTGGCCACTCGCAACGGCACGCCCTACTTGGCCAAGACACTTAACCGGCTGCTGATGCACCACATCCGCGACTGTCTGCCAGACTTAAAGGTGATTTGATTTGCTTAGAGATTTACGTCAAACATTCAAGCTTTATATATTTTCTATGAAGAACGAGACTAAGATTATATGCAAATATGTTTCTCTCCTGTTTGCAGACTCGCGTCAATATCATGGCCACGCAATTCCAATCGCTGCTTAACTCCTACGGCGAGGACGTCTCCGACAAAAGCCAAACGTTGCTGCAGATCATCACAAAGTTCGCCAGCGCCTACTGCTCCACCATTGAGGGCACGGCCCGGAATATTGAGACCACGGAGCTATGCGGCGGCGCTCGCATCTGCTACATTTTCCACGAGACATTCGGACGCACCTTGGACTCCATACACCCGCTGGCGGGACTGAGCAAAATGGACATACTCACGGCCATACGGAATGCAACGGGCCCCCGGCCGGCACTCTTCGTCCCGGAGGTATCGTTTGAGCTGCTAGTGAAGCGTCAGATTCGCCGGCTGGAGGAACCCTCGCTGCGTTGCGTGGAGCTCATACACGAGGAGATGCAGCGCATTGTTCAGCACTGCGGCAATGAGGTGCAGCAGGAGATGTTACGGTGAGTGGAATTAGCTAACTGGGAGGAACCAGTATTCTTATGATGCCCATTTCCCTACAGTTTCCCCAAACTTCATGAGAAGATTGTAGATGTGGTCACGCAGCTGCTGCGTCGCCGTCTGCCGCACACCAATGTCATGGTGGAGAACATTGTGGCCATCGAGCTAGCCTACATCAATACCAAGCATCCCGATTTCCACAAGGATGCGGCTCTGGTGCCCAGTCTGCTGAAGACAGACAACGATCCCTACTCTCAGGTGAATCTGCAGAGGCGGGGCAACACCCCGCGCAACCACATGTCGCCTCAGGTTTCGTCGCAAAGTGCAGGCTCCCAGCAGCAACAGCAGCAGCAGCACCACCAACAAAATGATGCCCATGAGCAGGTGAGCAATGGCAGCCTATTCTACATGTGTTCAGTGTTCTAATTTAACTCATTTCTGATGTAGAACCACATTGGCGAGAACTCGTCGTCATCTATGGCCAGCACCTGGCTGTCAAACATTTTACCGCCGGCACCAACGCGTCCGGACAGCATTGAGAACTCGGCCAGCAACACGCCGGTTCACAATAATTTGGTCAGTCCGGTGAAGCCAGTCAATCTGCTGCCCGATGTACCGGCCAATCACAATCCACGCAGGCTGACTGACAAGGAGCAAAAGGATTGCGATGTCATCGGTGGGTATTATTCGTAGCTAAACAAGTCTTAGTTAAGGGAACCTTTAAAATATCAAACAATGCGTACATTGAATGCTTAGATTGATTGCTAATTACTGTTCTAATCTATTTTACAGAACGCCTCATCAAATCGTATTTCTATATTGTGCGCAAATCCATTCAAGACTCGGTACCAAAGGCCATTATGCATTTCTTGGTTAACTACGTTAAGGACAACTTGCAGAGTGAACTGGTTACCCATCTCTATAAGTCGGACAGGGCCGAAACGCTCCTCAACGAGTCCGATCACATTGCAGTGCGCCGGAAAGAGGCGGCCGATATGTTGAAGGTAAATTTATGGCAATATATTTCCTTATTTACATTTAATAACTTAAAATGTCATTATTCAAGGCACTGACGCGGGCAAATCACATCATTAGCGAGATCCGTGAGACTCACATGTGGTAGATCTGGCAGCCAGTTTCGACTTAATAATCCCCACATATAAGCAGCATGAAAACACAACAACTATTTATTGAAGACGCGTTTGAAGAGAACTCAACTCAACTCCTTCTTTGTTAAATGTTTCCCCTCCTAAGCACTGAAATATCATCATTAAATTGCATGCGACCCAATCATTTTAGCGTAATCCTACTGCAGCATTTCGATTCGCCTGGCATTTCTCATCCGCGCTTTATACAGTTTTAGGATGGTGTAATGAAGACCGTGCCTGGTTTTTCTTTAAGTTACCCAACGCACTTATTACACATTGGAATGAATAGTCAAATAAAAGCAGAAAAGGTTGATTCAAACCATTGTTTACTTGTTTACTTACTTTTATTTGCTTAAATGGGAGTGGGTTGATACTAGGGGTTGTACTGGATCGCTTCTTAATGCATCGATTTTATTCGATCTTTTAGAAAATTCGATTAAATCGAAAACACAATTATTTATTTTTAAGATCAATGGGATCCAATCGAAAAATAAACGAAATACATTTATATGAATTAAATAAAGAAATGTAAAGGTTCAATTACATAAAAAAAGAAAATTCTAAAATTTGCATTATATAAACAGGAAAAAAAATCAAAATTCCATTAAAAACTGGTTTCTGTTGGCAAAAACGAACTTTTTTACAGTTTTGGAACATCGAATATTTCAAAACGGAATATAATATATCGAAATCTTAAATATCGACAAAATAACGCATTTTATTTTAAACTTGGGATATTAGCAACCGAATTTAGAAAGTGTTATTTAATTTGTCTCTTCTATTATATATATCATCCCATTGTCAATATTGATACAATATCGACATATTTCACGATGTTAATCCGATATAAACCGTTAATTAAACCCACTCATCTTTCGTAATAAAAACTTTAATACTTGGATACCAGTTAAAATCTAATTTGGAAAACGTTGTCATTTGTATTGCGGCAAAAGAACAGAAAAGAGGGGCTCAGCTTAGGTCGCAATCTCATCTCCCGGGGGGGCCTACGTTGGTTAAATGCTCCGCGATGCGTGTGAATCAGTTGGCAGGGTGTTGGGATGGTGACGACGACTCAATGACAGCCTTTGGTAAGTGATAATCCCGTCTAGGCACGGTTCGTATCCGACAGGACTCGCACAATGCACCCCACTCCGCCCTTGGCGAACGCCTTCTCGTGCCACTGCAGCAGGTGACCGCTGGAGCCCTCCGACGGGATCTCGAATCCCCGGTATATGTACTTCATCAGCACGTCGATCAGGTCGTTCTGGTCCACGGTATCAATGGCCTGGTCGATCTGCGTCGACTTAATGGACAGCAAGACCCGCAGGGTGATGTTCAGGGCGTGGTCCTGGAAAAGACCGGAAAGGGATTGCAATTACGGCGAAGCAATCGGGCGGATGGGATGGCCTACCTTCACATTCTGGTTCTTGCAACGCAGCGGAGCATTCTGCAGGGCACTGAGCAACGCCTCCACGGATTTTCCCTGCGTCAGCAGCGTCGTAATCTCGCTCTCATCCGGCCCCGCGGCGGCGCTGTCTACGCCGTCATCCTCCCGGAAGTTGTCCTCGTTGTACTGGTCCACATCGATCTTGCGGAACGCGTTGCTGGACGTGTTTTTGGCCATGTTTTTGATCGCCTTTCAAGCTCTTTTCTTCTGTTTCCAAAAAAATATGAATCACGAAGAAGAATGAATCCGGCAAACAGATGTGTGATAGTGTGACCGGTTTACAAGAAATACCAACAATTGATACGAAATACCAAAATAAAATTAAAAATATGAAATTAATTAATTAATTGCAAAAGAATTTCAGGCAGCAAAAAACTGTTAATTTATTAGAAATGTACTCTATATGCTGTGGAAATAGACATGTACATATAACCTATTATTTTCCTAAACTATGCTGTCCCATTCGGTATTTAAATACTTCTATATATTGCTGCAGTATTTTCCATATCTTTGGTCACACTGCAGATTGACTTTGTTTTTGTTTCAAGTGAGTCCGTGGATATCGAAAATCAACTAAATTTCATTAAACTATTTGATTCCTTCGACAGCATGGCAAAGTGGCTGGGCCTGAACCGTGTGAGCAAGCTGTTCCAGATCGTCCGCGAGTCCGGGGGCCTGAGGGCGGCGTACCTGAAGCTCTATAGGTAAGCCCCGGAATCTTATATAAGACTGCATCAAAACCGCAAAACTAACATTTTGCAGGAACGATGATCTGAAGATCGGAACCCTGGTGGGCGTCGACAAATATGGCAACAAGTACTTTGAGAATCCGTACTACTTTTACGGCCGCAATCGCTGGATTGAGTTCGCCCCCCATGTAAACATGGACTACGACGGATCCCAGATCCCCGCCGATTGGTACGGCTGGATGCACTACAAGGTTCGGTTCTAGCTAGGCTTTAACCAGGTAAAAACATTATTACTTTTATTGTTTTTGTATAGACCGATCTGCCTCCCATCCGCGATGGCAGCCGTCCCAAGCACAAGTGGATGGCGGATCACAGCGAAAATCTATCCGGCACTAAGGGTAAATCATATTACACTCCCAATCGAAACCTAAGAGTACGAATATTCCTTCTTGCAGAGGCCTACTACCCCTACACAACCACACCCAACAAAGTGGAGGCCTGGGACCCCAAGGCGAAGAAACAGTAGAGTTTGGATAGCAAATAGTTATTTTTTAAATTCAAAAGGCAAATGCTTGCGAAAAAGGAGAGCTCTTTAACGTGCAAATAAACCAAATTTCGTTAATTTGACATTGAAAGATGTTAGGTAATATCGAATATTTCCCTTTTCCTTATCAAACTAATTACTAAAACCAAGTTAGTTGTAGTTTTGTCAGTTTATTTATTCAATCACAGCTATAAAATTACTAGACCACCTTATATATTATGAACAGGAACCATTAATGCTATGTACCATCGCGCCTTCTTGGCACGTCGTTAAGTAAGAATCTCTTTCGAAGTTACAAGCTGGATTTAATCTAGCCAATTAATTGTTAAGTACTGAAATCGTGTTAGAGGAAAGGTCTAACATCCCTCCCTCATCTTCTGCGCCTTTTTGGCCCTTCGCTTGTACTTCTTGGCCGTATCCGCGCACTTTGTGGTGATGGTGGCTCGGATTACACGCTCCTTGCCTCCGGTTCGGTTTACAACACTAACTATAATATCGTCCACCTTGCGCTGATCCAATTGCAGCTTGGGAGGTCTTTCACGGCCATAGAACGCGGGCGAGGGCTTTCCCGTGAGAGTGTGCGTGGCTAACTCATCGCTGGTAAAGACCACGCACAGGAGACATCTGGTGGCCACTGGCGCATTTGTGAAGAACACCTCTGCGTACTGGTTGGCGGTAATTTCGGTGCCATTCGGACCTAGTATATATACAATACTGTCATCTTCCCTTAGCACTCGCTGTGGATACTGAACCAAATTCTCCCGTCCCGTTTCGGAGGCGTTGTCGGGGAGATGCGACTCCGCGGAGCTGGTGGAAATATGGCGGGGCCTCTTAGACGGCGGAGCAGGCACATTCTCGCAACCATTATCGTAGCGCTGGTTGAGGGTCTTCAACATCGTTGTGAGTCGGCCGAAGAGCTGCTCATAGTGATGCTGGCTCTTCTGGATTTTTGCCACCTGCTGCTTGAAGGCATCCTCAACGGGCGGAAGAGGCTCTATCTCCGGTTCTATGTTTTTAATGCCCCCAGAAGGTGTGGCTATGGCCACCAACTGGGCGTTGATGATGCGGCGCTTGGGCGGGGAACTGCGGCGAGTTTCCTTCTGGACAATTTTCAACGGAATCTGTTGCACTGGCGGAGGCTGCATCAGTGGCTGCAACTGTCCCAATGGCTTCGAACTCCTCTGGCGCCTTCCGGCCTGCTGGGCAGCCACCTCGTAATTGATGTAGTTCTCGATATCCATCTCCTCCTGCCTTATTATCGGACGCGAGAGCAGGCGGTAATAGTAGGGCACGAAGTTCGGGGCGAATTGGCTTAGATACTGGTGATACGGATGCGAGAACTGAACGGATGGCAGGACGGCAGTTTGTGGATGAAAGTATATGGCTGGCAGGGAGTGTGGGTGCTGCTCCGAGCTGTGGATGACTGACATGCTAATTCCCGGTGCCTCGCTATTTGTAAGGTTAGAGTCCCGAATGTACGGACGGAATCCGGCGGCCATTGTCTTCGCGGATTTAGCCACAGGTAACGAAAAGGTTTGCGTCAGGCCGAAAGTGCAGCTGCAGCGGGCTCCTAGTGTAATCTTGCGAATATTTTTTCTTGGCTGAAATCGTTTCGGAATTATGTTTTTACGACCTCGGATTAACGGTTATTCTCTGCACCAGATGGCAGTTCTACCTGAACTTCCTCTAGGGATGCCAAGGTCGCCAAAGGAAGACCTACATGCGGTATTACTTCCAGGGCTCAATGGAAAGTTAGGGCGGTTGATTTAAAAAAAAGACATAAGCAATTATTATTTTAACTGAGATTAACTAAACTATTATATTAATAATATATATTAGGTAATATTTTTATGTATTTATAAACTTTTTAAAATAAGAAAATGAGTGTTCCAATTATGTATCCGCATTTCCCCGTCATCTTAAAGTACGGTTCTTTTCCTTTAAAATATGGGTTTTAAATTAGGAAATTTGACGTAGCCATCGTTAAAAAAATATATATATAATATACCCAAAAAGTCTTTTTTTGAACTTTTGGGTTAAAATATCTCGAGAACCTGATGTAAACAACATTTTTTGAGGCCGTATTCCTTTGGAAAAGTATATTCCGGTTCTTGGTTCTAAGATTTTTAACATTTTTGCCGGCCTGTGTTATCATTACCCTAAAAACTATAATACCCTGCAAGAGTATTACACGAATGCAATATTTTCTGTTCGAAAGTCGATTAGATAAATCCCTGTATCGTTATCTCAGGGCCTTTGTGGATTCATATTTTCCATTCTCTTTGTTTTCACTGGGGAAGTCAGTTGAATAGGAGCTTGAGAAGAGCATAGATCTTTTTAGCAGCACATCTGTAGTTGTAATATTGATATATTTTAAACGAAAATTGGGATATACAACAAAGTGTTATTCAATAGGATGAAAGAGATGGGTGAGTTTTTAAACAAACAAACTGTACTATACATTTTAATTTGTTTCCACCTAATATGGATTATTTAATCGAGATTCGTGTTCAATAAAATCAAGACATCGAGGACCTACAGAAGTGCTTTAATCACAGACTCACTATGCTCCTCAGGCTGGCCTTCGTTTCGAAGAACCTTTCCATGGTTACTGATGCTGATTCTGAATGCCCAACTGTATGTCTTCGCACTCTCGAACAATACATGGTATAACAAAACAACCGAGATCGTCGCTCCTGTTGTAAACACAAATGAGCTAATGATCCCTAAAGGCTATCCGTTGAAGCTGAAGTGCACGCTGCCTCGCTTTTGGCAATTAAACGTTTCCTTCTTGTATAATGACTGCCATCGGAATAAGACCGAACTGACGATATGCTTATTTCCCGATAACGAAGAAGTAAGTGAATATAGCAATTTATGTCTGAAGTTGGGTCTTTGGGATGCTCTGATAAAATAATTTTAAGATGATTCTTTATTTATTTGATGAAAAATCGCCATAAATGTAGATCTTCATAAAATTGCATATAAAACTAATTAACAATTCTAATTTTTCTCAGTGGCTGGAAGAAACTTCACATGTAACAATAGAAAACCAGAGTGGCGAGCTCACCTATGAGATTTCGTTTGTGCCCAAATCATCTGGAGTTTTTTTTTTGTTTCACCGAAAATTCTACAGAGACCTTGTTTAGCAGCCCAGTTTATGTGTTTCTCCTCAATCCGGATGAAGGATTTACTCTTACACGTGACTCCAAAGAAAACAATGGGGTGAGGGAGAGCCTCACTTGCAGGGCACTGTTCGTTATCTATTATGCAGACCTCCGGTGGTACCTCAATGGTAAAGAGATGAGGGAGTCGAACGGTAAGATTTCCTCAGATATTGTGTGCAATTAAAATATTTGTATATTATATTTTAATTTTGTTGTTTTTCAGGTGTTAAAATAGTGACAACCGCGGAGCAGCATTGGCTCCAGAGCACTGTAGTTTTAAATTCGCTTTTCCAAGCGAGTAATAGCACCTATGAGTGCCGCGCATATCACCGTCGATATATGACTCAGTACGATAGCCAGAAGATCGACGTACAGTTGGATCTTAAGGCTCCACGGTGGATCTCCCTCGAAATGACTCAAAACTCGTCAGTTGAGTTAATGCTATTCGAGACGCTGGAGGTAGAGTGTCTCGCCAACGCGACTTCCAATTTTACGATACAGTGGCTTAAGGACGGAAGGGAGATGGCTGAAACGCACCGTACTCATTTTGTGGAGGAGAATTCTAAACTGTTGATCCCCCGTCTTTCATTTTGGGACAGAGGTGTCTACACCTGTCAAGTTGAGAATAAATTCGGCAAAATCGAGAGATCCGTTACTGTGACAATTTTAGGTGAGTTGTTTATAATATTTCTTAAATTAATTAATGTTGTTTATTTAATTTTTAATTCGTGATACGGTTTGAACTATAAACCCAAAGTTAATAGGGTGCTTACAGAGCTTCTTGGACCGTATGGTTTGTACTGGGCGTTAGTTGGACTTGCCTTTCTAGTTCTGATCATGTTCGGCATATTGCTGATGCTTAATTGCCCTAAAAAGCGGCTTCCCGAGAAAACGTTCCGTGAAGAAACCGAGACAATAATTAGTCCTGGTGAATCAAACTACGAACAGCCATTGCCATACATTACAAGATTCGGGATTCCAAAGGATAATCCACCGATGGGCCGTATGTTGGGATCCGGAGCACTATGCGAAGTGATTAAAGCCATGTACGAAAACGTTAACCGGGATAAAATCCCCACGGTGGCCCATGAAAACAAGGTCCGTGAAGGTGACGTGACGATAATCAATCTACATGAAACAACCTACGAACAGCCGTTGCCATACATTAAAAGATTAGAGATTTCAGAGGGTGATCTAACGATGGACGGTATGCTGGGATCCGGAGCATTTGGCGAGGTGTTCAAAGCCAAGGTCAACAACATTTGCCCTGGCGAAGTTACCACGGTGGCCGTTAAGACTCTTAAGGATACTGACCCCCAATCGCAAAATGCCCTGAAAAAAGAGCTCCAAACTATGGTCCATGTGGGCCGTCACCTAAATATTGTTAATCTACTTGGAATCGTCAACAAAGGTCAGTTGTGTTCTCTGT
>JAEIIH010035401.1:0-12993 GCA_018904745.1 Drosophila orosa
GCCGAGCTGCTGGAACGCCTGCCGCTCAAGCATCTGGATCTCACCTGCAATCGGCATCCCGTTGAGGCGACCATTCTGCAAGCCGAGGGCAGTAAACGCTTGGAACGCCTGGGACTATCCGATGCCCAGGACTATGGATTTCCGTTGGCCGATAGCCTGCCTCAGCTGATGACGCTGGTGGTCAGCTACCACAAGGTGAGCCCTCAGGATCAGCTGGACATGCTGGAGACGACGCGTAAGCGGGTGGAGAGCTACAAAAGAAAAGTTTCCCCAGCGCCTGCAATCGATCGTCTGCAACGTTGTGGACGTGGAGATGGCTCTCGAGCAGATCGCTGGCCTAGAGAAGCGCCAGCCCAGGGAATCGCCCAAGTTCAGTGAGCTGCTAAAGATTATGTACTTCTTGTCGAACGCGCAGAGCGCTGATAAGAGCTCACCTTGAGATTATGCCACTGCTTTGCCCCCTGTACATGTACATAAATAGCTATTAGATGACACCAAACTGACAAGTGGAACTGATATGTTTATCTGCTAGCTGGTAGCTTCTCCCTAGGCTAATTATGTGGGGTCGCAGATACTAGCTTTGTTTGGACTTGGTATCTGTTGTTTGCCTATATTTTCGGCGTCTTGTTTAAACTCAAGTATATTGTATCAGTTGTTGGAGAGTTGCGCCGACAAACTGTTTATTTTACTCTTGTCGGAGGGCCTACAACTTTTAAACAGAAATGTAATATATTTTAATCCATAAAAACGTAATGTGAGCGTTAAGTGGTGAATTAGCGTGGGAAAAGCACAGGCCGCTCTGATTTGTGTAAATGTGATCCCCGTCCTCTTCAATTTCTTTATTTAATTTACTTTTGAGCAAACTTTTAAATATGTTTTTTATTTAAATATTTATAAAGCCAAGTTAACTGACTATAAACCCTAATTTAATAGGCATTGCAACGATTTAGTAAATACCATAACAACAGAAAGAAAGAACAATATTAGATTTTCGCCAAAACAATGTTTTTGATACCCATGCAATTATAAACAAATGTTGTTTTTCTTTAAATTTGGCAAGACGATCTATAGAAGCTATAAACTAATGCACACAAACCGAAGAACATATCGGTTTATCGGTTTACTTTGAGCCAAATAAGATTTAATTTATATGGAAAAATGTAAGAAATGTCTCCCTAAATGCATTGCTTGCAACATTAAACACAGTACTGTGCAAGTTCTTAATTTTTGTTTTAAAAAAAACCTTTATAGAGAAAGTCAAACTAAACTCTACAATGAAAACATGTTATTTTATTTTTCTTATAATTATAAAACCTAACCAAGTGTATTTAAAGTTTCGGCGACTCCGAACCTAGTCCACCATTATTTTTCCGAAATTTATTCGGCTTGCAGTTAACGCGACTGCACGGGACTAAATATTTATTTTGTTTTGTGTCCACATTTGTGCCAGTTCTGTAAACACGATGAATCAGATGTGAGGATGAAGCTGTGATAGAAGCGAACCAAATATTCCATTGACTTGTTAGACCCCCGTCTAATTGATATATGTATATCAATTAGGACCCAATTGTCAGACAATACACAGTTCTCTTCTCTTTTGTCGGCACATTTTCCTTATGGTTAAGAGGCTTTTTGTTGCTTACTTTTGTATAAATGCAGTTCATGTTATTAAAATAAGAATTAAAATCTTTATTCAATGAAACGTGTGTCAGAAATGATTGGTTAAAACGAAACCAATAAAATATAAATTCAATGTGTATTAGATTAATGTCGAAGAATGAACAATGAAAAATGGGAACAATCCCCTTTCTTGGAACTCTATCGCCTGCTATACGCAGTGATATGAGCGCAAGTGTAAGTGTCATGCAGGCATGCTATACCACAAACCATGGCCCCAGATACGAGAACATCACGCCGGAGAAGATGCCCGTAATCAGCATGGCAGCTGCGTACATACCAGCCGTCGTCTGGTACTTGGTATGCACGGTCTGCGGGGCATACATCATGCCCAGGGAGCTCAGATAGCCGGAGCTGTAGGCCATTACGATGCCGATGCCCCAGTAAATCCAATCGTTGTCAATGTACACCGCCAAGGAGCGAGTGGTGTCCGGTGGGGCGTAGTTGCAGAACACAAACAGGGGGATGAACACCACGCGCAGCACCACGGGCACCCAGAGGAACTTTGGGCCAGGCCACTTCACCCAGGACGTGGTCAGGCTACCCAGCATCGCACACACGTTGAATGTGAGGAAGCACGTGATCAACACGTAGTAGTTTTTGCTGACTATGAAATCGGGATCCGAGCGGTGCACACTGGACTGGATGGCGGGGAACACGGACAGCGACACGAAGAACGTGAAGAAGATGTTGAACAGCTGCGGCGAGGCCTTCTTGAAGATCGCCCAGTAGGGCACATTCAGCTGCTGCTTGGAGTCCGTCTTTTTCTCGCTGTTCCGGCTGATGGTTTCGTAATGCCGGAAGAACTTGTTCAGCGGCAGGGCGAAGTAGGAATCGAAGCAGAGCAGGAGCACCAGGATGGCCGTCACAAAGTAGTAGATGGCAGCGGTGCGCTTGGAGTCGAATATCAAAGCGCACAGAATGGACATCACGGTGGTGAAGCAGCCGCAGATGTTTGAGCCCAGCACCACGGCACCGGTGTACTTAATCGGCAGCGAGGCCACAATGCCATAGATGGTGTTCTGGTAGATGCCGTTGCATATGTTGAGCAGGACAATGCACACCATGGTGATCCAGAAGAAGAGGCCCGGCCACTCGGATGAGTCCAGCATGGCCAGCACAATGGTCACCAGCAGGATGACCATCTCGATGATGATGCTGTACACAATCCTGTGGGTCAGGTCGCCGCCGAAGTTGACGAAGATGTTCAGCCAGTTGAACAGCACATTGGGAATCTGCGAGGCAAAGCCCATGTTCTGCATGAAGTTGGTCCGATAGTTCATCTCCGTGGGCACCGTGTTGTTGGTCCCGAATTTGAAGTCCTCGAAGTACGACTTGGCGGTGATGAACATGTTCCATGGCATAAGCGTGCCCAGGCCGTGCAGCATGAAGATGAAAAACACGATGAGATACTTGTCCTTCGGCGCCGGCAGGCCCAGCTTGGCCATCACCGACCCCACAACGGATCCCTTGCCATTGGAGTCATGGGGCGGCAGTTTGGACTCCCACGAAGGATTCAACGTCACTGGGGCCGGCGGCCCGCTGATGAACGGCGACTTTTCCGACTTGGCGTCCTTCATGGCTGCGAGCGAATGCAGACCGGGTTCGGATGTCTTTCAGGTTCTGGTTATGCGGGCGACAGCAATTATTGGGGCGTATGCTTGAAATCCGAAAACTTGCGCGGTCAGTTATTCTCGCTGGTTGGCGCGGGGGACGCCAAACCGGTAGGAGAGCGGGAAGGTTTGATTTTCAGCTTCGGCGTGGGACTGCTCCAATTTCAGGTAAACTGCATGCGGATTTACCCTCCATGCGGGTCTCGTCGCGCCTCGGATTAGCGTCACGTGGAGTTGGGCGAACTGCACTAGCCGGAGAACTGCGCGGACGTGATTACAGAACAGATCGGGAATCAAAGGTTATATATATAAAGGCACACGAGTTCTGCTGTTCTTGTACTAGTTATCACCGCGAAGATTATCGATATCAGTCGATCGGAACGGCGGGCGTTGCCAGACCGTCGCACGTAGTACCTGAAATAATTATGATTTATGGGCGTAGCAGTTACTGGGGGCTTACGACACCCAGGGGCGCAGTCCGATTTCAATACTGTGGGATCTCTGCTATTTTGTAATTATTGATAAGGTTTTTTGTAATCTTACATTTCCGGATAAGCAATTATTATATATATATATTTATGGTCCGTTGCCAAGTTTTTTCCCTCTTGATACGGGTATGAAGCTATCAGTAGTCATAGCAACAAGAAATATAAAATCTGAAGATTATAAATTACCCAGAAGATAAAAAACATGTGCTGATTACGATTTGTAGTTGATTATTTTTGAGATTTCAGCCTGTAATAAAATAATAAATTGATTAGATTATCATTTGTATCTGTTTTATATGAAATCTCAATTATTTAGGAATTTATTTATAACTCTTAAAAGAAAGAATTTCATTAAGTTTAATTGTTATATTGTTTTTATGTTTATTTTAGTAATTTCCTGTGTAACTAGTTACCTCCAGCACTATGCTTAGTAAGTAAAATATATATGTACATACATAATTTAAGAGATAACTATTTTAAAATCTAGGTACTACAGTTAATAGCTGATTGCAATTTAACGTTTTAAGAGCTCAGATTTTCCCAATCTTTTTTGTTATCAGAAGCAATATCAAGAAATTGTGACAAAGGGTCTCTAAGTAATTTCTTCCCCCAAGAAGCTCAGAGGAAACTTATTCTTAAAACTAAAATGCATTGTTGCATGGATTACTAATATATTTTTTATCCATTAACAACTAGCGACTTTACACTACACCAAGGAGCAGCTTATTCACTGGTGCTGTAGTTATTAGGCTCAACAAGTAGCAGCGCTGCCAGATCAGTCTACTTTCGCTTAAAAATAAAACTATTCGAAATGTTTATATAATTTTGTTATTTCTTTATGATATAAAATGTATACTTTAAAATTGGTTTAAATTTATAACTTTTTCAGCACTAAGCTCCTGCAACAGGTGGCAAGGCTGCCGCATCTTGCTCGCTTCCCAGCACTGAACTTTTCTTCCTCTTGCCGTCTCTTTGTCGGCGGCTTTTCGTTTTTATAATAAGAACACGTTGTTTACAATTTTAATCACTGAGATCGACGACAATGGCCACTGAAACGGCCTCTCCGAGCATTCAACTGGGCGACTACATCGTCATCCAGCGCCAGAAGTACACCAAACTGCAGAAATTCGGCAGTTTGGACACCACATCCACCTTGGGCAAGGAGACACTGGAGCTTAAGTCGCTGCTGGACCAGCCTTATGGATCCACGTTCAAGATGAGCGTCAAGGAGACGAAGCCCGGCAAGCGCGGAGCCCAACGCCAACATACGCTGGAGCTGTGCAGCGAAACGGAGCTCAATAGCACGCGGGAGGCCCTGGGAATCTCCAGCAGTGGAGCGGATAACCGCGACATCTGCGACAACGGAGAGGCGCAGGCCCTCAAGTCGGCGGACATCGAGCAACTGCGTGAGGAATGCAACGAGTCCAGCAAGATCATTGAGAAGCTGGTGGAGAACTCGAAGACCTTCCACACCCGCACGGAGTACTCCCAGGAGAAGTACCTGCGCAAGAAGGAGAAGAAGTACTTCGAGTTTGTCCAGATCCGGCAGCCAACGATCCGACTGATGTTGGACATCTTCTACCGCCAAGACGCAGAGAAGATTATGGGCATTCGCGTAGACACGCTCTCGCAAATCATTTCCTACTCTGGCGTCTGCGGATTCGGGAGCTATCTTCTCTACGAGAGCGGCACCAATGGCCTGCTGCCAGCCGCCATGCTGAACTCCATTGGGGCGGGGACGGAGGCCAACCTGGTGCACATGCATCCTGGCAATGTGCCACAGAAGCAGGCACTTCTGGCCCTCAAGCTCCCCCTGGAACAGCAGCTTAGATGCGTGTCTGTCAATTTGTATTCGGTTTTGAGAGAATTCTACCAGGGAGGCGAAGCGATAGAATCGAATCTACCTGTCACCGAGTCTGCAGAAGTTGTGGAGCAAGAAACACAGCCGGAGACGCCCACAGAAGATCAGCCGGAGGTGATCGAACCGAGCACCAAGAAACCCAAGCTGGAGGAGGTTAAAGGTGGCAAAGGAGAAGGTATTTTTGCTGTGCAGAGGAAGCTTTGGAATTCAGAAGAAATAATATAATCTTTTCAGGAAATAAAGGTCCTCCACGATGGCAGCTGGAGAACAAACGAGCCACTGCTCTTATGCACTCCAAATTCGATAGCCTTGTGCTGGCCTCCAAGGAGCATCCGTCCAGCATTCTACAGGCCCTGCTGCCCCTCGTCAAGCCCTCGCGACCCGTGGTGGTGTTCAGCACCTGCAAGGAGCTGCTCCAGGAGACGTACATGGAGCTAAAGACCTCCGGCAAGGTGACGGGGCTGCATCTAACCTCAAACTGGCTGCGCACCTACCAGATCCTGCCGAACCGCACCCATCCGGAGGTGAACATGAGCGGAAACAGTGGCTACCTGCTCACGGGATATACGCTAAGATAGTTGTTCGACTGCCAAATACATGTAAGCGTTTGTTTGATAATATCATGCAATGTTTTTAATCCCTATTACGAGTCCGGGGGTCAAGTGTGGAGTCCCAGTGTATGTCGAGTGTGGTGTGTGTCTTTGTACAGCGCTCTGTGTGTGTAATGGATTTAGTAAACGGGTGGCACGTTCTTCAGCACGAAGAAATGTCCGCACTCGCACCGCTTTGGGCCTTCGTCCTTCTCGATCCACATCCACTTGGGCTGGCGGTCGTCCAGGCAAAGGCAGCCCACGAGACGGGCGTCAAATGCGGAGGGAATCACAGTGGGATCGTTCTCCCTGCCAGTGCCACGCTTAATGATTCGCCTGAAGCCCCAGGGATCGTCACAGCCCTCTTTGGCCAGCTCCATCTCGCGCTTCTGGATACCCGTGGCCAGTTCATCGTCATCAATCAACACTGATTTGTGGGCAATAGCCGCTTAGCTTGAGGTTTTTGAATTTCCCTGCTCTTCACTTACCGGACTTGTGCACCTGCGATGTGGATATGGCACGCGGTTGGGTCGTAGTTGATCCTCCCTTTGGCTGCAATCCAAGTTGACGCCACAAGGACTTCAGCTTGCCTTCGCGCTGAGTCAAATTAGATACAAGCCGCTTGGAGGCAGCTTGCGCCTTCAGCAGGCGCGATATATACGATGACATCTTTATGTTTTATCAATATTTTGCTAGAAAAATAAGTGTTCTCCCGATGAGAAGCAGGAAAAACTAATATTTGAGGATTTCACAAGGCCTGACTTTGTTCTGAGAGGCTTACTGCGATCTAAGAATTTGTTTAAACTATCTGATTTATTTATATTCTTTGCTGCTAGTGTAGTTTTGTCAGCTTAGCTTTAGCTTAGCACTGCGTTTTCCTGGACAGACTTCTCCTGCATTTTTGGAATGAATTTCTCAATGAACTCTTAGTTATAGCTTTCGCTCGAAATCACTTTGTTGCCTTTATTGTATAAGTAAGCATCCAGCATGCCGCAGTTATTGCGGTGGAAAATAAGGACATAACTGAAAATTGAAGATACGGCCGCCCGTTTTCTTTGTTTTTTGGGTTGATGTTTGTTTATTTGGACAGCTAAATTGGTTGACTTTTAGCTTAGTAGTGGTTGTTGTTGTTTTTTGTTATTAATTGGTTTATTGAATTAATTAATAATAACTTTAAACAGCTGCCTTCTCCACCAGCTTGAACCAGTGACCGCACTCGCAACGCTTCTGGTTGCCCTTCTGCAGCCACATCCATTGCACGTAGGTCTGATCCTCTTCGCCTGTGGGTGACGGTGAGTATATTAAAATATGTTTTAAGGTAGACTGTATATAGTTTGTGGTGGCAATAAAAGCACTAAACACAAGAATCTTTGAAATTTAAACTGGAAATATGTTTAAAATATTACAATTTGCTATATTTATGGATTTGCAGAAGCAAAATAATATGTAAACCAATCAAGGCCAAACAAATTAGTTATTCTAGCTTTAGCTTTAATTTAAATTCGATTTAAATAGTTTAAAAAAGGAATATTTGCAAAACAAACTTGATAATGGAAGTTTCTTTGTAAACTAAGGATACTAGTACATTTTGTGCTATTATCATCACCGCAAACACTAGCCGAGGACTACTCACAGATGCAGCCCACAATGCGGGCATCGAAGGCTGATGGAATCAGGTTGGGGTTCTCCTTGGTGCCGGCACCCCTCTTGAAGACCTTCATGTCGAAGGGATTATCGTTGCCGGCGGCCTTCAGCAGCAGCTCGCGCTTCTCGATACCGGTAGCGTGCTCCATGGGATCGTTCATCACTGCAGGGCGAAGAAAGGAAACGAGGAGAGATGAAGTTAGCTCATAAATTGATAAGCGGGGGGGCCCATCAGCTGGGCAACTGGTAGGCTGGTTACATAAACAGCAGACGCCCCAAAACGTCAGGAGCTGCGTCATGGGTTGGGTCATCATCATTGACTATTAATCTCGACTAGACCCCATCGAGGTGCTAACTCCGCAGCTCTGCCGCTCCGCTCCCCCCCTCTCCGTGACAATGCACACACATTTCCCTGCGCATAGTTATTACATAACCTCGCACTCTCCACAACAGCGACTTTTCCTGCGCCAAAATTGCAGCTGCAAGGAAGTCCCAGAAGCAGGAGGATTGATATTTTCCTGCAGCCACTCCATAATTATGCAATTCCGGCCTTCAATCGCCGCCAATTGGGCAGGCAACGTTGGTGAACGTGACGGATTGCAAACTGCTCCACTGCGGATTTCCCTCCTGGTTTTGGCACACTTACTTTTGCAGAAACGCACGGGCGTGTATGCAACATTCTGGCGTGCGGCGGCACGAAGCGCCATGCGTCCACAGATCGATGCCATTGTTCGTTTTGCGAAAATTTTCGGTCGGTCTTAAAAGTGAACACCAAAAATTCTTTCGTAATTTTTCACACACCGAGATTTAAGGAAGTGTGACCAGCGGGAGCGCGGAATTATCGATAAATTTACCTCCCGATTATACTAGGAAAAATACCAACATATTTTAAATTTAGAAAATATACAAAAACAATTAATTGGTTTGACAAAATATATTACTTTTTTTCTAATTTATTCTAATTTGTTCGAAAAATAAATTGAAAATTAAGAATTGCTTCCATTTGTCGGAATTTTTTGAATAGAAATGTAATCGATAAAAATAAATTACTTTGCATGCGGCGACCTTTGGCCATTGCGTAAAATATGGCTTTTTTGATTAGTTAAGATTTTATTTCTCCGCGTTTCATGGTTTATAACATTTTGTTTATTTGAATCTGAGTCTTTATTCGGACGTTTATTCGGATTGCTTATTTGGTTTTTTTTCGATTTACAAAGTGTTATCGAATAGTCTTATTGGCAACATGACCATCCCCCGACAGAGGGCGCCATTTAGTTGCCGGGCAACGGAAATGCGGAAAACCAAAACAAACAATTAATTAAAAATAATACTTTATCAGTAAGAAAAATGTCGAGCAAGCCGGTAATCTGTTTTGATACATCCAAAAATGAAAGATTTCAAATATCGGACAACTACAAAATGCTTCACCGCAAGCTCAAGATCAACTGGAATGTGGAACAGTCAGTATGCCAATAACTAATTTTAAACCAAACAAGTTGATATATAAACGAGTAGGCACTTAATAATGCCTTCAATTTAATATTTCTTTATGAATCCAGCCCTTAATTTATCAAATATTAGGGAATAATAGGGTTTAGTCCTCAGCTCCATCTTCTTTATCTGGCACTTTCACATCCGGCTTTTTATTTTGAAATTAACCTTTTCATTACAAAATTTGCATTCTCCCAGAAACGATGCCGAGCTCAGGAAGGAGCGACTGGCCCGGGTGAAAATCTTTGTTCTGGCAGGACCTCAGGACCGCTTCACGGAGGACGAATTCGAGGTGCTCAAGCATTATGTGGAGGTGCAGGGCGGCAGTTTGCTTGTCCTTCTTGGCGAAGGCGGGGAGGCGGAGTTCAACACCAATGTGAACTTTTTCCTGGAGCAGTACGGGATTTTCATCAACGGGGACAATGTGGTGCGACCTCACTACTACAAGAATTTCCATCCCAAGGAGTGCATCGTGGGCGGCGGCGTTGTCTGCGAGTCCATGTGGCGGCATCTCCTCAAGATGGATATCGAGAAAGTGGACTATGACTTCAGCGACGAAAAGTACAAAATACATTTTCAATATCCGTACGGCGCCACGCTGAACGTCTCGGAGCCAGCCAATGTCCTTCTAACCACAGGCCCAGTGGTCTATCCCTTCAATCGTCCGTTGTGTGGCTACTTTACCAATGGAAAGGGTGGAAAGATCCTAGCCCTGGGCTCAGGCTACATTTGGCACGACAAATATCTGCAGGACAAGACCAACGATGCCATATGGGAGTACATGCTAAAGCTGCTCGACGGCGACGGGATAAGTAACTACACTCACTTGGACTTTAATGATGTGGAGGTGGGTGAAGGGAATTAATTCACATTTACAGATTAATTCTTATTGATCTGACTATTCATAGATAAGCGACAACAAGCACTTTACGGATCTGGCGTTTCTGGCCGATATGCCCAAGGCCTGTCTGATCGACTCGATCGGATCGGAGATGCCCACCGACTTCAAGCAGATGTTCGACATGAATCTGTGTGCGCTGAGCAACAACCTCCTGAAGGACGTCATCAACGCGTACGAAAAACTGCACGTAAAGTACGAGCCGCTGAGAATCATCAAGCCGCAGTTCGAGATTCCGCTACCGAATCTCCAGCTGGCCACGTTTCCGCCGATCTTTAGTGAGCCGCCCGCTCCGCCGCTGGAACTGTACGACCTGGACGAAACCTTCAGCGGCGCCCGATCCCAGCTGGCCCACATGACCGGCCAGTGTCTGCAGGCGCTGCAGTCCAAGGAGCCACAGAGAAGGGCTCTAAACCAGCGGGAGCTGGAGAACTACATAAAGGAGTGCGCCAGAATAACGGCCATTGTGGACGAGCGGCAGGACATGGCCGCCCGCGAGATTCTCAACATTGTGGCTCGCCAGATTGTCAGCTACAGGCCGTTTGCGGAGGACTAGGACGATCCAATTACCTGCAGAACGGCACATTCCGCACAACCGTTTTCCGGCCAATCAGCAGAATTTTGTGAATCCAAAAAATATATAAAATTGAAAACCTAGTCCGTTTTATGTAAACATGTTGGCGACTCGTATTCAAACATGGCCAGCCAAGCCAGCGAACGAACCGAACCAGCTCCTCCGTTCTTCGCCGGGCTCCCGAGTTGGATTACACCGAAGACAATTTTGGAGTGCGGAAACCCAAAACCTGTGGGAAGTAAAGCTATATAGCTATATAGCCCTTGCCAGAGGCTCGCTCTCCCATCGCTTAGTACGAAAAATGTTTACTTAACACAATTAATTATTTTTATTAATATTTCCCCATGCGCCGAGGGTCCCGCTTCCCCGTTTCCCCGCCGAAATTCCCAAAG
Organism: Drosophila orosa; assembly: GCA_018904745.1. Taxonomy (NCBI): domain Eukaryota; kingdom Metazoa; phylum Arthropoda; class Insecta; order Diptera; family Drosophilidae; genus Drosophila; species Drosophila orosa. The sequence goes on from JAEIIH010035401.1 coordinate 11,229, forward strand.
AGACCCCGAGGAGTTGCTTTGTTTTTAGGTGTCGATAATTTGTTTCCGCCTTTCTGGAGGGGCTGTCTGTGTCTCCGTCTCCGTCTCCCCTCGTCGCTAATTGGGATGGCAGGCGGGGGCAATAGGGAGCTCTTTCAGTGTGTGAAACCGCTAGTTAGTACTTGTATCAACAAATGTTGTCATCAATCTGAGGTCTCAAGGGAGACATCTCCGGCTGGAGCTAGAGAGTCCTGTAAAAAACTATATATGCACAACTGACGGTTGTAAATTTCTTGGTTTATAGAGATTTTTATTTTTTAGGTGGAAAGGAATTCTCTGGAGCTTCCGTGGCTAAAGGACTCGTGAAAAAACAACATCTAAGGGGGATTTTAATAAAAACTGTAACAATATATTATAAACCTTAGAAATACAAGTAAAAAAGTCCTCTAAAGAGCAGTTTATTTATGTTTTGATTGAAAAAAAGGCGAAATTCTTAAGTACTTTAGCGTAAAACACATTTTCCTAAGGTTAAACATTTTTAGTGCAGCTGAAATCGAGTCACCCGAAGGCCTCCCTCTCTGCACTCCCCGAGCACTGGTGTTCAATCAATCAATATTGATGGTTCCCACACCGCAGCCCGAGTGCTCCATCGGCTCCAGCCATCCCCTCAGTTTGTGCGAGTTCGCCATTTTGTTTGCTATTTCTGTTTGGTTTTTTTCTTCATGGACTGACCGCTAAACACAAGGTTGGACGGTTAAGCCGAGGAGGGGCTGGCTGGGGTTGCGGAGTTTGGGGCGGGGTGCAATAATCTCTCGGGTCGGACTGAAATCGGAGCCGAGGCAAGTAGGAAGTTACCTTGAGTGCATTTCTATATATTGACAGTGACAATGCCCGTCCAAGTTGCAGTTCATTCATGGTTTCAGTTGGGTTTTTTCTTCTCTCTTTCTCTTGTTTTAATACAAACAGGTTCACAGGCTCACGGCACAGAAGCCGCACAAGTTTTTCCTGGGTGTCCATCCTCCTCCGCCTCCATCTTACACTTTTCCCTTGGCAATCGGCCCTCAGTCATCAGCCATCTGGCTGCCAAGAGTGGCTTCATTAGCTGAATGAAAAACTATGTTATTCCGATTCTGTTTGCCCAACAAATCCAGCTGTATTTGCCGCACTTCCGTTCTCCCAGAGCCTCGTGCAAATATTCGGGAAAAGTCCTGACTTTTCAAGTGCCTTGTTTGACTCTTCATCAGGACATCCCTTCTCCTCGGCCAGCTGGGATTTTTATGAATCTTAAACCTTCCATCTCTCTGCCTTTATAAATTAGTTACTTTCCCAAACTGGCCAACATTTGTCACCTGTGCGCGGCGTGGAGCTTGGGGTCGCGGGGAAATTCCGGGAAAACCCTCATGGAGCAGGCCGTGATGCGGGTCGTCGCGACATCATTTTAATTAAATTACAGCCACCAAAACGTGCGACACTACAATAATTTTTATTCATTGTCAAAAATGGGCAATCATAAAAAACAACACGTCTGCATCGCAGCTGGCGGGGATCGAGGTGTGGAGTGCGGGGGAATCTGGCCAGACATAAACACACACACGCGTGCACATAAAGGGAATGTAACAATCAATTAACAGGCCAGATAGGTTCAGATAGCAGATTGGGCTCTTAACCCTTGGGCGGGCTAAGACTTGAGTGTCCAGCTTGACTTATAAATTTCAGCTATTTAAATATAAGTTTTATGATTTATATCAGATAATTCTATATTTGAGTTACTATTTACATTTAATTA
>JAEIIH010035404.1:0-40580 GCA_018904745.1 Drosophila orosa
GATCTGGAGCCATATAAGAGCACGGGCTGTATGGAAATTTTCGTTTTCTCCGAAGAGCAGATTTCCCTAAGCAGCCGAGACACGAAATTCGGAGCCAGAAATAGGAATGCCCCATCCTGGGCCCCGATCCCTGGCATTCTATGGCCATTTAGACACTGGGCGATCTCACCTCACCCAAATACGCGACAGCTCAATCAGTTGGCCATGTCTGCGTGCTGCAGTGGCTGCCTTAACTTGGCCCGAACGTTTGCGGCCAATTTGATTTATGTTTTCGCATGGGCAGGCCCGAGAGCTGGTCTCTTCCTCGTGGCACTGGCACTGGCACTGCTGCTTCATGTTGGAATTCATGAATAAACATTAAAGCTGCCGAAAATTTGCAAGCCACGATAGAACAATAGAACTCGGACGGGCGATGCTCCATTGTGTTTTATGGAACCCTTTGCACAGCGAACGTGAGGTTCAGCTCGAGTAAGAGTTCTCACAGAGCCAGGACCAGGACCTGTCCACCCTTGGGCTTAGGTTGGAGATCACCTTCGGTTCCTGTCACTCGCTGATCGAATTCATTTCCCTTAGCTCGCTTCGCTGGCCATAAAGGTATTCTTGCGAATGCGTGCCATATTGCTGAATTATTGTGAGAAAGCGGACAGAATCGAGGAATTCATCGACTGCGTGCCTCACCCAAGGTGCTTTTGATTGGTTCAGGTACTCGCATTGACCCAGAGAACTACATTCTTTGGAGAAGAGCTCGAGTTCGAGCGTGGGGCACTGAATAACACCTCTCGATGGAGCAATTAAAGCGGGGTAGCCACTGGGCATTCCTCGAGCTCATCCCGTTAGCCACTCTCTTAGTCAGCCGGTCCCCAAGTCAGTCTCTAAGTCAGTCAGTCAGGGAACGGTTAATTTGGCCACGGAGACGAGACACGAGCAGCCCATGATAAATGGCCCTTCGTCTGGGCTCTGGCCACTTCCTTGTCCCAGTCTGCGACTAATCGGTGCAGTTTGGCCCCGGTTTGGTTAGTTGGCCCGGCTAAATAGTCTCACACCTCAGACTGGGGAACAGACGTCGCCTCAAAGCCAGTCTGAGGCCCAGACTCGGGCTTGGACATCGACAAGGCGTCTGCTAATATTTCGGCCTGCCAGCGCGGCCACAACTCAATTAGGATGCCTGGAAATGATTCATTCTAATCTGGAGTCGGGTATCTGCAGTCATGAAGTCCTCCTCCGCCTCCTCCCGAGATTCATTTACCGTTGCGACGTTCCCTGTGGCGGCTCTTAACGCTGTTGTGTCTAGAATTTTGCATGGCCATTTCATTATTGATTCGCATCTGGCCAGGTCGTAAATGTCTTAATTTAGTTGCAGTTCTGCCCCGACAGTTTCACACTTTACTTTTCTCACAGCTCTACTGATACCCTCTCTCTTTATCCGTTGGTAGGGTATTCGAGTGCCTTCCATTAATTGGGAAAAGTGAGAGCTGAGAGCGGGAAGCTGGGAGCTGGAGGTGCAACCAGCATCGACCAGCTCATCTAATCTGGTATAGCTCATCTCCCAGCTTCTTTCTCCATTTGTTTATTTGTTTGTTTTGAAGTGAACGACTTTAATCGACGAGCAACCTGCATGAAGCGTCATTAGGGCCATTTTTAAATTGTTAACACTCTGGCGAGGAAAGTGAAAAGTACAGCTCCACTTTCATTGCATCTCTTTAGGCTTTCCAGCGAGATGAATCACTAATTAATCCGAGATTTTTGTTGATGTGGGATCAAGTTGGGGGGCGGTTTTCCTCGCTGATTAATTGAGTCTTTATTGCGAATTAGTGTTAAGATCCAATAAAGCCTGGACCAGATCATGGCCGGCAGCAATTAATTTACTCATTAGACCATTTCTGTCGCCGTATTGATCTGTAAACGGAGACATCTGCGATGCTGACAGTTCTGGGAAAGAGCAGATCAAGTTGCCCCAGAATCCACTGGCGGATTCTCTGGAGAAAAAATGCCAGCTGAAAGCCGCATAACTGCGGTAGTCTCGGCGTTTTAGGGAGTTCTGTAGAACTCATAAATCAATTAAGTAATATTTTGCAGCGACACCTGTTAGGCTTCCATCATCTTCTGGGGTCCGCGAACTCAATATCCAATTTAGGCGGCTCGCCAGCTTTTGGCCACTTTGATCTGGGGCTCCTTGACTCTGCCGGCTTGCACTTTAAACTTTCGCTCTCGGCTCGGCTCGGCTCCGCTTCCATCTCGGGGGCAGGCACCGTTTTGCCTCGATCACGACTCCGGGCTAAAAGGCAATTAATGAAATGTGGGTCCCTGGCAGGTGTCTGTCCGATGCAAGTTCCTGCCTCCACTGTCCGCTCCTCTGCCTGGGTGCCTTTTGTGTGAATTGCGTCGCCTGGTGACCCAATAAAAAGCCCATTAGAAGGCCATCCCGTTCTCGCCCCATCCCCATCCCCATGAAATTCCCCATATGTGAGCGGGCGTGCTCCTCGAACTGGGACAAAAGGTCTGCGCTCTGATCTGGCCCCAAAGCGTCTCGTTTACGTGTTGATTAATTTGTACGACGTTGAGAGCTGGATTCAACGCCCACCTGGCACCGCCTCCACTCACCTGGCGAGGCAGCGCCGCCGTGACTCCACTCAGGTAGCTGTCGGTGCCGCTGGAGTGGCGGGTTCTTTGGTCTGAAATTACCATGATAAACGAAATCAAACATAGGTACAATAGGGAGACTAGCCTTTGTTTTATTGCTGCCTGATTGATGTTTATGTGTGTTTTATGGCTTCTTTGGTCCATTCGATCTTTAACAGTTAGGCGTAAAAAAGTGAAAGGATCATCCGGTAGCAGCTGGAGATGATCGGTGGGTGTTTTTCTAACAAAGCCCCAGAGAGATGCCTAAGAATAGAGCGATAACAGCTTTCGCTATTAACACCCAAATAAAAATGGAAAGTGTCACACCAACGCGAGACCCAAAATAACAACCTTGAAACAGGTTGTTGACATGGTTGTTTTGAGTTTTTTTATTAAGAGGCTCATTAAACGAATGTAGAGAGAACACTTAGAACGTAACAAAATAGAAAGAGAAAAGCATAAGAACACCACCTTTTATGGCCTGCTTCGCGTGGCGAGTCTCGGCAATTTGCATAGAAAAATGTATAAAAAGTAAGAGGTGCCTTCCTTAATAGTAAAGAAAATATCTCATTCGGTGCCATCTAGCGACTTTCGTTTTCAAATTAGCGAAATCTGCGGGGTCAGCTATGATCATTGGCCAAAAATTGTCATACATCGCTTCATTTCATTTCACTTGCCAAACCTTACGCAAATCCCAGCCACGAACTGACCTTAATGATGCCTGATGATGCTCGGTCTTGCCCGTGAAATCGCAGCCATAAAATGGCCAGAGCTGAACTCCGCTCTTTGGAGTACTTTGAAAGTAAAAACAAGGTGGGAAGCCCCAGCTTAGCCAGCTTGATCGCAAAGAGGATACCCTAGTAGGTAGTACTTAAAACTAAAGAACAAGTATTTGAGATCCCTTAAGGCCTAGATGTTATTTCTTATAATTATGAGGAAATTAAACAGGAACGGCTTTGCTTGATTAATCATATAAATATTCAGGCTTCCAATCCATTTTTAGTATGCCATTAAAACAATTAACTCGTCATAATACTTTTAAGACTCTTTTAATGGCTCAGTTTCAGTTAGCATTCAAGATAAACACTACTTTTTTTATGTGTGGCTTGTTGGAGCATTTATCTGACACCTAAAAGAGTCATTTCGAACAGAGATTTCTTTTTATAGGCAGACCCTTGGGTCACTTGTTTTTTAATCGAAAAATCTTTATTACTTTTATTACAGTTCATTTTTATATAAGAAAACTTTACTAAAGTCTGTTTTAATTATTTTTTCAACTAATTAATTTTTCGATTAATCTCGAACCTGGCATACCTTTGTAGTCTACGAGTATGGGGTATAATCATTGCCGATCTGCCGCGGCTGCTGGCATATCAAACAACTGCGGCCAGTTGACCGATGACAGGACTTCGCCTCTTAACGTGCATTTATTTTCGGTTTCGTTGCCAAACAACTGCAATGCCAATAACAACAGCAATTGCAGCAGCAGCAGCTAGAGCGGCAAAGGCAGCAACAACGAGCCGGTACTGAAGCTGAGGCTCAGGCTAAGACTGAGGCTCAGCCTGAGACCTCGGCAGAATGCACAGCATGTGTGCGAATTGTAAATTGCTCGACTGGCAGAGCAAGGCAAACAAACCCGAGAACACACGGGCAAACAACATACAGGCTGCAGGCGAAATTTATTTTATTTATTTCTATTTGTATTTGTATTTGCGTTTGCGTTTTTCTTATTCCCTCATAACCAGATGCCCGTCGTTTGGCCCGATCCACGTATGATATTTATTTATGCATGGCCATTGCCGACTCTGGTCAGGCGCCAGTTTTACAAGAAAATCGAACAGCCGGCCGACAGAAGAGTTGGCAATGGAGAGCTACGCTACATAGCTGTGTGACCCACTTGCACTTGGCCCACCAAAAACGAAAGACTTTGGCCACAAACTTGCATGTCGCTTTGGTATGTATTTTCTTTTTTGTTTGTTTGACCAGCACCAGAGCTCAAGGATGCCAGAGATGCAGAGAAACATCTGACACGGATGCTTAATTAAGAGCTCATTTCGCGGGCCCGAAGTGAACGTCCATTTGTATGTGTTCCCGTGTCATGTCCGAGCTGTCCCTAAAGAGGGCACGGGCCTCGACCGCATGACAAGTGCCTGACAAACGAGGACGGCGGCACGCGAGGGTTAAACACAGTATTTTGGGTCGGATGAATATGCATCTCCCCCCTCTTAAGGGAGCTGTCACCTCATCTCATCCGATTCATAGGCAACTTTCTTGGGGCTTTGTGTCCAGCGCTGCTTATCAGCATTCCCTCTCACTTTTACATTGTCCAGTGTTCAGTGGCTTCCACAGAAGCGCGTTTTCTCCACCTGTCAGTCGATCACAACACGATGTCAAATTCTTGGGAGACAGTCTTGATTTGTGTGACAAAAGCTCACTATTACTATCCATTCGTATAATCACGCACTCTTAACAGATCGGCCAGATTTGAGCTTTCTCAGGGGCCCGCCCACGAATTTTCTTGTATATTATTTGAAGAGGTTTCCCAGGTTGTCAGCAGGCGGCGGCTTCTTCGGTGGAATCTTCGGTACAGCTCAATTTGAGCAATTTTCGGAATAAGTTCAAAACCCTAAGAGACGACGGACTGACTGGCTGTGACCTCGAACCACCCACACGTCTTGCATTATGTTGCTTTAATTTACTTAAATTGCAATCGTATTGCATCCGCCCGGCGGCCACCATCCGCGCATCCGTGCTCGACTTAAATAATTTGAAAACAAATTTCAGCTCTGTTGCCTAACTGGGCATTACAAAATTGTTTGTAATGTGCACTTAACCCCGAAAAAAGGTTGATCGGCCGATACTTATGTCAGGACACTGAGGAAATATACAATATGTATACTGATTCTTTTCAAACAGGATAACCATAGTCGTACATCATACGTTTGCTTGTAAATTAAGTTTCTGAAAACAACTCCACCAGGTAAAATTTCCTATATTTTGCCGCTTTTTTTCGAAGCCGGATGAGTCAATAGATTATAATTAAATTCCCTGAAAAGTTGTATTCCAAAATCTTTTATTAAAGTTCCCTTTTTGTACGATTAACTTGTTTAGATATTTTTCTCTGTGGAATATCTAATCTTCCTGCCGGCTCCCGATGCTGGTGAAAGGTGGGGGGCCAAAGGTCGGGCAAATATGAGCGGGCACGAGCATGTTATTCGTATTACATAGCGAAATTAGTGCATTTTATACCGCTGCTTAGGGTATACCACTCCCACTGCCCACTCCTGCACTCCTGCACTCCTGCACTCTTTACTCCCTGCTGCTGCTCCATCAGGGGGCACTCATAAACTTGATTCCCATCCAAGTCGTGTGTTACGTCCAAGTTATGTCATTAATTTATTTTTTGCCTTTTTGTCGTGCCTGGCTCTTGCGGTTGCCGGAGAGATTCTCTCCTCTGTGGCTGTGGCTCTGGATCTCCTCCGAGTGCGACATATTTGCGGAGTTGCAGTCGCAGTCGCAGTCGCAGTCCCTGGAGTGCAGGTATGGTCCAGTGCATATGGCTAAAATTAATGCCTAATGGCTTGTTAGTTCGAAGGAGGGGGTGAACAGCGAACGTCGCTCGACGATGATTGCTGCATGTTCTGTGAGCCAAGTTATTTAGTCCACTGTTGGCCTGCTCGGCTCATAATAAGCCTAAGCCAGGTACTTATTGATTTTTACTGTTAGCACAACGACTTGCTAACATGAAAGTCGTGTGAACAAACAGGCCAGTAAAAAAAAAAACGCAAAAAGTTTAAGAACAGAACGGCCCACACGACACTCGTCCAGGGTCTGCCCGGCAGTAACTTATAACGAAGTGATGTTCTTCGAGTTCGCCCTGAATTCCTCGCCGGCAATGATCTACAATGCTGATGGGCAGCTAATTTGCCTGGCCACAGTCAGGTGTTTCCGCTGAGAAATGGCCCAAGATCGGTTCTGTTACTCCTTTGCCTCTTCATTACCAGCTACTGCCACTGAGCGCGAAAACGGTCCGAAAATCTGACGGCGCCGCAGATGAGTCTCCTGCTGGGATGGCCCGCCACTGGGCTGCTGCCAGGAGCTGGCTGACTGCCATTAACATAAAGGAAGCTGGCTCTGGGTCTGCTCTGCGAGGCCCATTTCAATTTGCATTTATACTACGAATGCTATAAAAGTTTACGCTAATGGGACGTTCGTCAAATGAAATTGCAGCGGAGAAAGAATTGGAAATGAAATGAATGCAATTGGCGGTGCCGTAAATTAATATGCTTATTCCACTTGCCAATGGTTATATGTGTATGCCAGCTGGTAGCCAGTTCCTCCGAGGCCATTGACATTTCCATTCGCATTCGGTTACTTCAACTGCAACTGCAACTGGCTCAGCAGCAGGGAAACCAATTAATCTGCTTCGAAATCGAGCTTTCCAAGAACTGCCAATTATTACACAATGCCGGGCGTCAAGCTGACGATCTCCCAATCTCTCGGCCACACGGCGTATGCATAATCATCATCAGCATCATCTCACTTGCCGTGGACCTGACCGGGCCAATGTCCATGTGGCCATGCAAATTGGCGCGGCTGTCAAGTTGATTTGTCATCTTTCAACTTTGACAGGACGTGAGCTGCATGTAATTGCCAGTGGAAGACAAGCAAGGACCAGCCAAGGAGCCGAGCAGCCACTCTAACCAAGAAGGGCCCAGGCCACGAGACGTTGACAGACGTTGGCAGGCCAAGCAAATTGGCGCAACACGCTCGGCGCTGCTTCTCAGCAATTTGCATTTGCTGATGTTTTGCTGCTGATGTGGCTGTGTCCTCCAGGCCGGCGGTGGTGCTCTGTCCATGACCAATCTGTTGCCGCGGTGTCGCAGCATCCATATCCATATCGATATCCCACATCCACGACCAACGAGCAACGACCATCAGCGTGGCCATCACATCACATTGTCCTGTACGCGCAATTAACGTTTATTGGCAACCGGCATTCCGATTGTTTTATAATTTTCTGTTGATTTATGAATCGATGCTGCTTTGGCCGCTGCGTGTGCTCTGCGCTCTCGATCTCATTCTGCGCCAATCGGCTAATTGGTTGTACATGCGAAAACTGGCCAACGGAGGAGCAGCAGCAGCAGCATCCCACAAAAGCCCACGTAAATCGCAGCTGCCGGAGATGATGTATCTGGGGCTGAGGCCACAGAAGAGGGGGCAATTCGAGTCGACTTTGGGATACCGCAAGCCGTAGGATTCCTTAATTATGGCATATATACTTTAAGGCCTTTTAGTTCCATGATTAGTTAGTTTATCTCTTGATATGGCTGTCATAAACTCACATTAGTTACCGTTAAAGTATTTATATTTTCCAAGGACAAGCGAGGAATTACAGAGTCAAACATAAAGCATAGAAGCAATAAAGGAATAATTATCATTGTCATTAAATCATATTTACAAATTTATTTTCTTTAATCATTTTGAGTATTTAACTGTTGTTATAATTTATAGAGCTAAAGTCGATTGCCCACTTAAAAACTAAACTTTGGAATTTATAAAGGGGACCTAATAAATATTGTTTCTCTAATTTACTTACTTCTAACCAACTCCAACTGAATATCAGTACAACAGCTTCATGGAATATACCCCCAGGACCTATAGGATATTATCGTTTGAAACGTGATTAAAGCTCTGTGTACAGATGTCGACACTCTGTCGGCGTGTGTTTCCCCCACTTAATTGGTACGATATTCGTAACAAAACAGAGCACAGACCTAGAGAACGTGGTGGGCATTTAAAAGTCTAACGATTGCACACTAATGACCAACAGATTTAGGGCCCGGGATTGGCATAGGGATAGCAATAGGGACATGCCACACACCCACGCCACGCGGGCCGGGCCAAGCCTCTCTCTCTCTCTCTCTTCCTAATCCTACGCAAGGGGATCGGGATCGGTCCAAGTCGAGGCTAGAACTGAGGCATCTAACGAATGTCGCAGACAACAACAACTGGCAAACATCATCTTGATAATTGCCGAAAACGAAACCCCTGTTCGGTTCTGGTTCCCGGACTGGAGCTGGACCTGAAGCTGGAGCTCTCGGTGGTCTGGTTAACAGGCTCCTGGGGCTGCCACTGCCACGCCCACTGTTTGTTTCTTTTTTTGTTTTTTTTTTTTTTTTTGGGAGCAGCCCAACCCAAGGAAGAATACATGCATTTTAAGGGCCTTACATGTCGATTTCGGACGATTGTCGAGATTAGTGGCTGTGACTGTGACTGTGGACCTGGCTTTTGGGGCTGGGCGAATGGAATGGCAAATAGAAATTGGCAGAAACAGCAGCTGAAAATGCGGGACAGGACAGAGCTAGTGTCAACTAGGAGTAGCAAAAGCAAATCTTTATTCCTTTCTCTAACCTCTCCACATAATCAGCATTAACGTAGCTAATATTTAAAGGAAAGATGTGAAAGATGCCTATTAATGAGTGAGCTTTCTCTGGCTCCTTTAATCAATGGTAAACTAAGCTATTTGGTTTTCCCCCACTGCCAGTGCTGTGAATATTTAAAGGATCTTTAGCCTGCGAAAGATGCCTGTTAATGTTAATGAGTAAGCTTTCTCTGACTCCTTGAATCAACGGCAAACTAAGCCATTTGGTTGCCCCCCACTACCATTGCTGTGAAAGCCTAGTCAAAGAAGAACTCCTTGGCTTAAGCAAGACCTCAATTGCAGTCAATATTTCATATTTTGCCAATTGGATCTCAAGAATTTCCTGCTCATCCTGCCTCCCCTCGTTCCCGATCGATCGTTCTCGATTTCCCAGCTGCCGAATGATGAGTTCCGTCCAAGCCGGCCCAACCCGTTGGCCGCTGGAGGTGTCAAAGGTGACAGAGGCAGCGGCGGCAGCAGAAATCAATCAGAGATGAGCTAACAGTAAATGGAAAATGGTAAATAGCCACCGGCAGGCAGCATCCTCTCGGACCCTAGCCCCGCCGGCCGCTTTCATTCAAATCAATTTGTGCAGCGAGTGCAATTTGCAGGCGGTCAATGCACTTGGCCAAACAGCTGGCCATTGGCATGGCATGGCATGGCCAGAATGCCGTCGAGAGCTGGCCAGCAAGCAGCTTGCCACTGATCGTACGGTTCCCGTAAATTGTTTTCAGTTTTGCAGCACCGAGAACAATCAGCCTTGTGGTCAATGCCGTTCCCGCGTGGTGTTAATTTTTCCACAACTAATTCTTGGCATTATCCCCTGCCGCAGAAGTCATAACCCAGGAAGCAATCGAACGTTGGTTGCCTGCCATATGCATATGGCAATATTTGCTTGATTAGACGGAAGAGGCGGTTGCACACACAGTGTTGCCCCTAACAGTACTCCTGGGAAATCCCATACCAGCGACAGCAACTTGTCATTTAAAGATCTCTGATTGAACAAGATACATCTCGTGATCGTGACCGATCTGTGAGCACTGGCTCGAGCGTTGACACAAATTGTGGCCGCGATCGGTGGCTAAACGCTCGATCAATTGATTACGGCGCGGCAGCATTTTCCTATTTTCAATTTGACAGATTAATGATCTCCATTTTCCGCATATCGCACAGCACCGTGCGATCAATTCCGCGGAGATCTCAGCATCGATACGCGAGATTAATCAAACAACAACTGAAAATACACCTGCCACAACGCGTCCGAGATGCGGAAGAGCGAGGCGCGACGCGGATTGGCAGAAAATTATTTATATGGCAGTGAAATATGAAACAGAGCAATTAAGCGGCCAATTTGCCTTTTGCATGACTCTAATAAATGGTGCACATGCCAAATTGTAGTTAGTGCGAGCCGTGGCCGTTGTTGTGCTTGCGGCTCAGCTGCCGCCATAAAAACATTTATAAGCCTCATTATGAAGACCAGAAATTCTTGTCATTGGAGCCGACTTTCACCGCGTGCGCTCAGAATGTTCGACAGCCTAGAATCTTGGGGTGACTTCGGGTTCGAGTTCGGACGGGTGTTGTACTTGTACCACTTGTACCACCATACCGCCATAGTGAACGACAGTTGACTGCGATTTTGTTGTTGCCATAATTCGATGTTGATTTTTCGCTGCTCAAAGTGGGCTAAGACGCTGGCAGCTAGCAGCTAGCAGCTCATTGTGTTAAGCGGCGGCTTTGAAGTGGCCAGAGAAATGGTTGAGAACGGAGAGCCAACTAATAAAAGCCGCGAAACGCATCAAGTGCGTTCCGGTCAAGTTTGTGCCCTAAGTCTTTTGTCTCAGCTGTCGAATAGATCGTAGTGGCTTAGTTTAAATCGGGAAATTATGCCTTTAGCCTGAGGTGCCCATAAAAATACTACAAATTAAGACATTATATTATTTATTTTAGATTTTTCTAGTCAAGGCAAATACGAAAACGAATAAGCGATAAAATTGATTGTTTAATGGGGGGAAAATTATAGTGATAAAGGAGAAAGGAAATCAGTAAAACGTCAATTGATAAACCATTTAAAAATGCAATATAATATAATTTAAAATTAAGATTATAATTGGGGCTTCCTAGGAAATGCAAAGCCTCTTCAGAATTATATATTATCAACATCTTTTATAAAATTATTGGTATTTTAGTCGATAACTATATAAGTTTGGGATTGACTTGCTTCTGAAATTAATACATTCAATAAAACTAGGGCCTTTGATTTAATATTTACTAAAATGTATATAGTTTCTGGACCTTTTTTTGTGGAAACAGGTTCCATTAATTTAATGTAATTTGGTATTTAGTTATGGTGAACTAGTTTCTGCTTCCTTCCCCTGGCATTGTCATCACCCAGCTGACCCAGTGACTCGGGCAAACCCTGAGTCTCCAAGCCTTTGCCATTGCCCTTGCCCAGTCGGTCTCCGCTGGCCGGAATTGAGTGACAGCCATCAGCCATCAGCCATCACACTCGAATACCGAATAGCCCACACACTTGCCGCATTTTCTCTTTTTTGTTTTTTTGACTGGTGGGGAATCGTTTTCATTTTCACGGGACGCGCTCTCTGGTTTCGTTTTCGTTTCATTTCGTTTCGCTTTTGGGTTGAAAAGTCAACACAAGTGGCATTGAAAAGTGTCTGGGCCGGCGCACTTAATGATGCCTCTTCGCCTGACGGTTCTCACAGTCTCCGTTTCTATCTCCGTCTCCGGGCACGGGAGAATCGGAGAATCTCCGCGAAACAACTGCAATGGGAATGCTTTATTTGTGAGTGACAAATTGCTACCGCAGAGTGAAACTTAATACGGCAGATCGGGCTTCGGCTTCGGCTTCGCCTTTAACTCCCGAGTGTCCGGCTGTCCAATGGCTCCCACTTCCACCTCTGATGGCACTCCCACTTCCATTCTGGATGCCAGTGCAGGCATTTTGTCATCTTTTTGGATATACCGACTATTTGTATATATTTTTAGGAATTATTTGGTAATATTTAACTTATGAAGAGGCAAGGATTACAGTCAATATGTGGAAATTCATTTAATGAAGAGATTTCTACATGAAATATATTTTAAGTTTAATAAGTTTTGTTTAGAGGGAAGCCTTTCCTTCTGTCTTACTAACAAGCCCCAAACTAATTCTAAATTACACCATAAATTCCCAACTTTTATAGTTGTCTTTTATTTCCATCTTATTAAAATCAGAAAATTAATTTCCAGTTGCCAACACTGACTGACACTGCCACTTGCTCCTCCCTTTTCCCAATGGAACTCCGCTTTATAGTCGCTGTATCTGGCGATGCAATCTGACGCACGTTGCATGCATTAAGCTATAAATTGCAAATGTTTTATTCCTATCCCCCATACCGATCCCTATAGCTCCTCGGATTCCGATTCCGATTCCGAGATGCCTTTGTTTTGCGTTTGGGCGGCTGCTGCGGGGCCTTGGAAATTGAATTGTTTGTTGTTGGATCCGCTCACGAAGGCCGGAGGCGACACGCCCACATTGCGTTACCCAGTCTCATTAGTGAATATCGTGTTCGGTTATTTGCCCAGCGATGGATGCGGCAAGATCCAGCGGAGATTGCCTGCCTGTGCCGCCAGCAGGAGCACCCATCCGGAGTGGCCGCCGCATTCGCATCCTCGGCTAGGAAAATTAATGTTCGCACATTAAGTTAAATGATTGCGAATATTAGGAAATATTGGCAAAGGCAACGGCAGTGGCATCTCGGGGGGGGCAAGGCGATCCCCATCCGGGGGAGAAATGATTAAGTAGTCCTCGACCAGCCGTCTGGTATGTCATTATGTCTCATTAGCACTCTGCCCGGATATTTTTGCCCGGCCAAATTAAAATAAAGAGCAACACCCGGGCCCAGCCCAGCGCAGCCTCAGACAAAGCACTCAACTTGGCCCAAAGGAAAACCCGTTTCCCAGAGCGCAAAGACAAAAGGAAATGCACTCGGATTGGAGTGAAAACTGCTGGCTCGTTCGAGTGCTTTGTGTTTGCTTCCACTTCCATAAGTTATTCGGTTGGAAATTTAATGAAAGCCTTGCCGGGCCGCGAAGAAGAAGATCTCCCGCAACGCCTTCACTTTTGATTTTTCCACCAAATTGCGGCCTGCTAGCAGCTGCTGCAGTTTTGGTGGAAATCAGCATAGGAGACTCCCCTGCCCCTCCATTTCACTCTGGGATCTCACTGTCAACACATTTCATTTGCCGCTCCGCTGGCAGGCAGACCGTTCATTTGCTCAATCGCTCGGTCAGTCAGTCAGTCAGTCAGTCATTCAATCCACAGCGTGGGTCCCAAGGCCTGGGGATTTTCACTTTTCATATGCCAACAAATTTTCTGTCCGCGACCCCCTGAACTCTTGCCAGAAGGAGAAGCACCGCCGCTGGCACAATGGAAAACTGATATGGGTCACACAGGTACAGGTACAGGTACAGGTTGAGGCTGAGGTAGAGGTAGAGGTAGAACGTCGTCATTCCACCATTTGAATGTCCGACATGGGCTACCGTACGAATCCTGGCCAGCAGCCCCTTGTTATCCATTCCGTTGTCGTCGTCGCCGGTTGTCAATGTTAGCTGTCAGTTTTGCGCTGCCGCCTGACAGGCCTACAAGAGCCGGCTAACTGGACACGAGATGAGCGGCGGCGGTAACATCACCTACATCACCAGCCGGCGACCACTAACCACCGCACCACTGCAGAGTGTGCCAATTTCCAGAAAACGGCCACACACTCCATTAATCACGGCCAGCCGAATTGGACAATGGCCGAGAGAGCTCTTCACAAATCATAACCGCAGAGTTTTGCCAACGTACTGACACATTTTCGTGGCCCATCGGTAATTACGGATGGGAAGTGGCTATAAATTAACCTTAATTGAATGCATTTGACAGAGCGGCATCTATGCTTGTGGGAGTCGGGCAATGAACTGGAGCAGCAGCAGCAGCCACAGTCTCTCTAATAGGCCCAATTAGAGCAGAGCTGTAGCCCTTACTTGGCCATTATCGTTAGCCCATTTCTCGGGCCCGCTGCCACTTGTCGTGGCGGTGGCTTCTGGGAGACCCTGCCTTTGTCTTACTAACCAGAAAGTGAATCTGCCGACCAAATGAAAACTTCACTTTCCAGCTCGAGTGCAGCGGCAGGGGCAATTGCAAATCCCGAGAGTAGCGGCTTTCTTTGTTGGCCGAGCAGCGCACAAATTGCTTCGATTTAATAACAACCATCGTCCGGCGCCCAGCCGCGCTTCACTCGATCATTTTAATTTTTACTAGGTGTTTATGGGCAGTCGTGACACCAGACTTAGTCGGTGGATGATGAGCTGGAACCAGCTGGAGAGCTGGAGAGCTGGAGAGCCACGGGCGCAGCCTTTGACATTTGAGTCAAGTGGATTACTCGTTTTCGGGACTCGGGCTGGGTCAGCGAAAGCCAAAGCGAGGTCGGCCAATCGATCAGAGCGGCGTACTCCTAGTCATCCTCTGTCACTTTCTTTCCCCGTCGCAGGATGGAATGTGCAGGCGGGATTGCATTGGCAAAACCCAAGCCAGAAACATATGCTAATTCGGTTAGAAAGTAAGTGCACATGGCGCATATCTAATTGTTCGCCCTCCCCCGAGAAGAAGCTCCAAACAAGTGAAATGGCCAAACATGGCAAAGCTGCAACTGCAACTGCAACTGCTAGTAAAAAAAAACCCAAGTCACTGTGATTGCTGTTGAGTGGATAGAGAGAGAGGAGCGGCCATAAAGCACGCAAATGTGTTAGACTCGGCCGCCTTTGTTGGCCAATTGCCCATATATAAATACCCGGCCCGAATATTCAGCATAAATTTCTGCAAATCTATTTCGGTGACTCTTATGGGCTGACCCACAAAGCGAAATTGCCTACAAGTGTGCCCGGCTCTTAAGCAAATTAGTCATGTACTATATATGACAGGTCTTCCAGGTTCCAAGTCTCCGGTCTCCAGATTCCGGAGCAGGCAAGCCAAACACATATATGTACCTCTTGGCCAGTATCCACTGGCCAGTGGCCTTTCACTACTTTTCAAACTGTCGCGCCATTGTTGCCGGCGCGGCATTGTTTGATAAAAGTGAAGATAGCACTGGGATTGAGAGAAAACATTTGGAGACACGGTGTAAACAGCATTCATATCTCCGCCTGATCTAGTTCCAGCGATCAGACAAGCTACAAATAAACAGCGGCGATCCCAATCGACGACAGGCAGCCGAGCTGACCCATTGTCCCTGCTGCCTGACCATTCAATTGGTGCAACAGGTGGACTCACTGGGAGGAATTTATCCAGTTGAGATATTACCCTGCAATTGGGAGAAACTATGGGTTACAGAATATCTTACGGGTTAATCTTAGGACATTAAGTTAAATGCTTGAATTTTAGTTTCAGCAAAATAAATAAATACAAATATTTGTGCATGGGAATTTTAAAGTTACAGTACAGTAAAGTCGCTTTAAAATTCCAATTAAGCTGCATAGTCTATAAGGTATTTCCTTGAAACTAGAACAAAGCTTTATAATTTATACTACGCATTTTAAAATTTAGTCAATTAGCTTACTTACCAAGATATAAATTTAATTTACATTTATTTAACATAAAAACTCCTCTATTAAAAATTATAAATTAATTTCCACTGTAAATGTTGGGGGTCAAATCTTTGTGGGAACTTAAAAACAGAAAAACACAAAGAACGTAAGGCGCAGAACTTGGTTTACAGTTCTTTTTACCTCCGATCTTGTTAGCTCAACAAGAATGTAAAGAAAATTGGACAAAAAATGGCCAAAAATTACATAATGATTGGATGGCAACTAAGTGAAATATCACGAATCCTCGGTTATGTTACCCCAAGAGCCAAGAACCCATCTCCAGCCGCATCTCGCATTGGGGCAACGCTCTTCCACACGCATTTCCAGATTCCCGGCTTCTTGTTAGCGGACGATTATCGCCGCAGCCAGGCTGGCAATCATAACCGGAGTGGAGTCGAGGCTAATTAATATGTGTGCCCAGGGCATCTCACACCCAGAAACACCCCCTGGCGGCCGGGGCGGCTCCAGAGAAATGCGAGGCGGCCGGCCCATTCGAGTGGTGCGGCTGGGATGCGGCGTAACCGAGTGCCATATATGCTAATTAGACGTACTCGCAGCCACTTAGCAGCCGCAGATACAGATCTCGGCCGGCTAATTGCTGGTCACTGGCCACATGCATTTTGTGGGTTAACAGGTGACGTAAAGCGGAAACCTGGAGCTACGACTGGATACCGAAACCACATTCAGAATTTCCCTATGACCGCTAGCCCGATGCCGGCCGCCACGCCCCCTAACTGGAGAGCGGTGTTTTGAAGAACAAACGAATAATTAGCATGGAGAAATGATTGCACTAATTGTGGCATGAGAAAGGCAAGAGCAACTCAGTCGGAGGAGCACTACACCACACCAAGTGTGGGAAATGCAAGCGATCTTTCATTAGTTGTCTCATTAATGGGGGAGATGTTGCAGCAGATGGGCCCCGGGCAAGATTTTGGCTAATTTGGGCAGGCGGCTCCATAAATTATGCAATCTGAGAGCGAGGCAGCAGCGGCAGCGGCAGAGGCAGTGCAGCCATAAGGAGCGTTTGAAGCGGAGCTCTTTGAAGCGCCGCCCGGCATTCTCACATTTGTCAACACAGTTGGCAACAGAGTTGCAGGAATTTCCAGTCGGACAACAACAGGGCCTTAATACCCCATTCAAATGGGGTACACAGACACTACTCCGCCTCTGGAGAGGATTAACTTGTGATGGAAACCGGCGGGCCGGGCCGCTGACCCAGGGATGCCGCCTTGATAAATTTCTTAATTTTAGGGAATCGGTTTTGCTTAATCCATGTTTGTTTATGGCCCCGACCGACGACCAGCGAATAGGAACTTCGACTTCGACTCCAACTCCGACTCGGACTGCTGCTGCTCACCGGCTTGATCTATGAGCGTGTCCACAGTTGCCACTTGCCCGACTGCCAGCACATAAATTCCCTTGGCAGCAGCGCCAATCGTTCATCGATTCACCACAGCCACAGCAGCTGGCGAGGATCGGAGGTTGGTGCCGCAGAGAGATGGAAGTGGAAATGGAAATGGAGCCACAGAGCATCGATCGCCAAGTTCATTTGCACACGGAGCTGGCAATTTCACAGATTTATCATCGTTTTATTTTTATCGTGCGGCAGAAAAAAAAAGGAAAACAGCAAATTTATTAATATGCCAAGTGCGAGCTTGGCACTAAAAATATACATGTAGAGAAACCCGTTCCAAGGCCAGATATTAATGCATCTCCTGGGAGAAGTGTAAGTGGAGCTCGGAGGCGGAGGAAGCCACATTTACGCACATTGCCGTTAGCCCAATTCACTTTTCACTTGGGCGGATTTAAGGCGACACCGGAGAGGCCTGCCTAATTGGATAGATCAGAGATCTGGCGGGGACCCGGATAAGTTGTTGACTTATCGCGTGCCGCGGAGCCATCGCCATCAGTTTGCACTAGCGAGTGGTTTAGGAGGAGCCCGGGTCTGCGACTGGGACTGGGACTGGGCCTGGGCAAATAAATTGCCAGCTGCCGGAGGCGGAGATCTTCTTGGCATGCAAATGGCGATCAAGATCGCGATGTTTGCGTGGCCTGTTATGAGTCAATCAGACGCCTGCCTACATTGTCACCATCACTTGGCTCGGATAGGATCGCGGGATGTCTGCTCCGCTGGATTGCTTTGCTGGCTGCCTGCAGCGCCGATGGAAGATGGCTAGATGGCTAGATGGGCGCTGGAGATTGTCGCGATTGCATCATAAAATTTAACTGCCCCGCCAGCCAATTCCAGTGGTCCCGGGCCAGCAGCAGCTCCAAGCCAAGTCAAAGTCATTGCATAAATTGGCAGAAGCAGCAGCAGCAGCAGCAGCAGGAGCTGATGCAGGAGCTGCGTCCGCATCTGCATCTATTGCATCTATCGATGTCGCGGCAGCTCCAGTGGCTGTTGATGGGGCTTATAAGGCGCCGCTTAGGCAAAAAGGGGCAACGCCAAATGGCAGTGCCGCCGCCTCCCAGCTCCCAGCTCCCAGCTCCCATCTTCCATCTTCCATCTCCCAGCACAGCAGCTGCTCCCTGCTCCATTCAGCTGTCCACTTGGCCGAGATGTTTATGAGTTGACGAGGACAGGGAGCCGGCCCTACCGGTGGGTCCTTCTCTCATAATTCCCCCATACCCAGGAACACACTCTACATATGCGATCTCAGGATCGTTTAATAAGCAGAAGAAGAAGAAGAGGCTGACATAAAAGAAGCCGCCAGGGTCACTTAGCCTTCTGCTTCGTGGCTCGCCAAAGCTCCATGTCCGCGGAAACCTTTTTCACAAGCAAAGTAATCTCCTTGAAGGCTTTGTGTTCCTTGTCGCCCAGCAGGTTAAAGATCACGCTCTCAGAACTGGCAATAGTGCAGCCGATGTGACGCAATCGCTCAAGGGCCAGATCCCGATCCTGGTTGAGGCGCGAGGCGCAGCAGTCGGCCACCAGCCAGACGTCAATCTTCTCGTTTATCAGGTCAAAGGCAGTCTGTTCCACGCAGACATGGGTCTAAAGGATAAGTAAATTGAATAATTACCTCCCTTTTCCTACAAATATTATCCTAAATCCCCTCTTTTAAGGACAACCCACCTCCACGCCAAATAGCACCGCCGTCTTGGGCTTGCCACCGTAGATGTCAGCCATGCTCTTATGGATGGGATCCACCAGCATGGAGAACTTGGTCTTCGGCACATTGGCGCAGGCATGTCCAATGTCCAGCTCGCAGACGGTCTTGCCCAACTTCTCGGGATACTGCTCGGTGACCAGGAGGGGCACTCCCAAGGCCTTGCCAGCCGCCAGCTGGAATGCGAATGCATTAGAAGCCGGCCATTATCCTGTCACTTTTGCTGTCTCACCAGCTTGGCGGTGTTCTCGATGAGCGCACCCAGCAGCGGTATTGCCGGTTTGAACTTCTCCTGCACGTCGCACAGCATGAAGACGGTCTTCTCCGGCACCAGGCGGTACAGAGCTGATCCGAGAGCCTTCGCCATGATTGTTTCTACGAATTTCGGAATCAAAATGGGGAAGAATTTGTAAGATTAAGTTTATGAATGTTGACCAAGTTTGAATTCTGCGCGAAAGCACTAGCGACCACTGGCGGAAGTTAGAGGTACCACAACCAGCGTTGCCAGACTTAACGTTCATGGGATTTTTAACTTTTAAAATGGAAAAGGTCAATTGTGCAAATCGAATAGAAATAAGAACAAGTAAAAAAATGTTTAAAAAATTCAAGAATTTAAGAAAAATGTTAGGTTTGATTTTTAAATTAAGCCATAAGATAGTAACACATTTTCAAAAACGCTAGATCTAGCCTGAAATTAGTTAAGCTGGCAACACTGGCCGGCAATAAAAATTAAACATTGCAATTTACGCGTTTCTATTTCAAGTTTCGTTTATATTAATAAACAACGGGGAGCTTTTAGCCCTAAAAACTAGTAAATAATTCATGACGGCAGCGGACACGTGTCACGTTGTTTTGGCGCCACAGCCGGCTAACCTGTCACTGGAGCCAGAGCGGGAGAGATAGAGTTGGAATACGCCAAAGTCAAGGAATTTATTAATTGTTTAAGGAACTCACTGTAATCTAACACAACAGGTGAGTATTTGCGGTGTTTGAAGAGGATGCAATCCCTCGAGGTGTTTCATAACCAACTCACCTGTGTATGCTAAGTGTGGTGGTGGGTGAGGTTATTTCACGGCAACCACCAGTTGCTGCCGCAGAAACGGAACCAGCGCGCTAATGAGGAGGACGGGGCCACCTAATGGACTACTGTCCCCCATCCGCGCTCCGCGGTGCCCCGCATCCGCCGCTCTGTTGGCACAGGACCAAGCAAAAGTTCCTGTCACGGCGCGGTTCGCAACTAATTGCAGCCGCATAAATTAATGCTCGCTCAGAATTGCCTAATAACCAGCGGCGACAGATAAGCACAGCACGATTAATTATTACGCGCCCCCGAATTCCCCCCGATTGGCCTTACAAATGTCAACAAGCCCCGTCGACGTCAGCAGCGATAGCGACAGCGCAGCAGAAGCTACGGCCAGAAGCCTTTATCAATCGGGGGAAAAGCTGCGACAACGACGACGCGGCAGAGGAGCAGCAGCAGCAGCAGCCGCTGTCAACTTGAATTGATCGTCGATGTCGATGTGGATGAGGATGGGGAGACCGAAGCCCCCAGTCTGCACTGAAAACAATTGTTAATTTGCTTTAGATTTCTAGTATTAATAAGGAAGAAAATCTCTTAGATACAAATTGAAGTACAAGTCAAGACCCCTAACATCTAGCAATACAGATAGGGATAGTGTATACTGAGGGTATCCTCAAAATATGATATAATGTTCAAGCTTACCTATAAATATTGGCCTAAAAAAGGTTGCTTTCTATAGTTTCTACCCACATACCAAGTTTAAACTATTTAGCGTGAGATAAACCAAGAGTTTAGCTTATTCCTTTCATAATCCCTTTCAATACTTTCCCTGAAAGTCAGCTATTCCTTGGTTCTTCCTTATTTTTAACCAAATTTAAACCAGTACTTGCTCTTAAGTTAAGAAAACATTTAGTTTCAAAGGCAACCACTTTATTTATATCCGTGTACCGCCTCCTCTTCCGGTGCTTCTGCTGCTCTCACCGCTTTCGCTCTCAATGCTCACCACGCTCGGCGGCCGCAAACTCTTTCGAGGCCCCAAAAGCAAGGCGGCGTCGCGCGTTCAGTTGCTCAGTGATCCGTTCGCCTGGCGGACGTAGCCAGCAAGCAAGCGTTGAAAGCCACGAAATCATTTCGATTAATAACTGATAAATTGCCAGCGATTCGCGCGGGCTGTGCTTCATTGGCAGCCGAAAGAGTGGGTAGTTCTCCGCCGCCTCCGCCTCCGCCTCCTCCTCCATTATGTCACGCTTTAATCAAATTTCTTTTTGCATTCCAGTCACCAGTCACCCCGTGTACACCCAGACAAGATGAGCCTGCAGTCCATCAAATACTCGCGGGGCAGCCTGGAAATCCTCGACCAGCTGCTGCTGCCCGTCCAGTCCAAGTATGTGGCGGTGCGCGGTGTGGAGGACGGCTGGAAGGTCATTAACAAGATGCAGGTGAGTGGATGCCACTATTAGAACTAATGGCGGCATTTCGGCAGAGGCCATTAAAATTCTTATTGGTACACTGCTTAATCTGTGCAATGATCGCTCAACGCTTGTCGTTTGTCGTCTGTCGCTTGCGCGGCTATAAATAACATAATTGAAATTAAAAATTTGTTAAAAACGCTTGCCAAAAATAAAACCACTCCTCCTCGGGCGTCACTCGGCGAGGCGCTCTTACTGGGCTAATGCCCCCAGATGCTCCATTGGTCGCAGAGCACGCGGCTTATCACGTGAAGAACCCGACATAATACAATGTAAACTGTTTACTTCGTAGCCCCACCTGATAAGCCCGCCTAATCTCCTCGCTCTCTGTGAGGAATACTATCACCATAATTGCTCTAATAGGCTTTATCCTATTAATGAACATGACATTTCAAATATCAAAATTAAAACTATACATTAAATAAATAGAGAAATCTTTCACAACCCTAATGCGATTCCGATTCTGGCGGCCACAGAGATCTCTTAAGCGTAAATTGTGTTGTGGCAGGCCAGATTAACATGTGTTTGACAAAATAATCTACATCATCTGCCTTGTCGCAAAAATACCTAAAGAGCGTTCACTTTAATTGGCTTTAAAATTGCTTGTATATGTCTAGCAATTTCTTAAAATAATGATTGATTTGGTAACTTTCCCCTATATTCTTATATCTTAGTTGAAAGGCAATAGTAAACCAACTTATCTTGCTTTCCTTTAAGGTCCGCGGTGCTCCCGCCATTGCCATTGTGGGCTGCCTCTCGCTGGCCGTGGAAATCCATCCTGAGGAGTTTGGCAGCAAGAAGTCGCTGCGCCAGGAGGTAGAGGGCAAGCTCAACTACCTGGTATCGGCCCGACCCACGGCTGTCAACATGAAAATCGCCGCCGATGAACTGCTTGTCCTGGCCAATGACCTCACCAAGGATGAGACCATCGATGTGGCCGAAATGAAGCAAAGGTAACAAACACACACACAGGTCGCTAAGCAAGCAAGACGGTGCCGCCAACATATCGCATGTTCCCATTCAAGATTCCTGAGTGCCACCGAAGCGATGCTAAAGAAAGACATTGCGGATAACCGGGCCATTGGAGCGCATGGCGCCAAGGCGATTCTACAGCGCGTGGCGGAGACGTCTGGCGCTCCAGCGGGTGCGGGAGTGCGAGTGCTCACCCACTGCAACACGGGCTCCCTGGCTACTGCTGGATACGGGACGGCACTGGGCGTGGTGCGTCAGTTGGCGGAGCTGAAAAAGCTGGGTGAGTACTTGATAGGAGGAGCTTAGAACTTCTTACTTATAATTTATTTCTTCATTTTTAGAGCACGTTTACTGCACAGAGACCCGTCCCTACAATCAGGGTGCCCGCCTGACAGCCTATGAGTTGGTGCACGAGAAGTTCCCCGCCACCCTGGTGCTGGATAGCATGGTGGCTGCCCTCTTGAGGGCCAAGAATGTGGCAGCAGTTGTCGTGGGAGCTGATCGGGTAAGTAAATATCGAATCGGAGTCAATACTTCTCCCAAGAGAGTCCATTATATTTTCCTAGATTTCCCTAGATTTGTATTGAGTGTTAAAACGATATTTCTGCAGCCAATTCCCATTTATAATCTTCCAATCGTTCTAAAAATAATTCTCTTTATAAATAGTCCAGTTTTATGGCGAATCAATTGGCTTATAGTGTTCCAAAATCTTGAATTTATTTTTATACATGCCCCACAAATCGACATTAATTGTGTATCCTTTATTTTTGTAGGTGGCCGCTAATGGCGACACGGCCAACAAGATTGGCACCTACCAGATCGCCGTGGTTGCCAAGCATCACGATGTGCCCTTCTACGTGGCCGCCCCTCTAACCTCCATCGACTTGGCCATACCCGGCGGCGACCACATCATCATCGAGGAGCGGCCCGATCGGGAGATGACGCACGTGGGCGAGCATCGCATCGCTGCGCCGGGCATCAACTGCTGGAACCCCGCCTTCGATGTGACACCCGCCGCCCTCATCACCGGCATCATCACGGAACGGGGCGTGTTCAAGCCCGCGGAACTGAAAGAGGCGATCAACAAGCTGCTCGACTCATAACAGGCGCACAGAAATTGTTGTTTACGAATGCACTCCATATCCCCGAAAACCGAAAAAGAAGCAGAACTGCAAAAAAAACAAAAAACAAGAGCACACTCGCGCGCTCGGAATAGGCATTTTGCCAGCTGAGTTTTGTATACAAACGCCTGCCGCCTGCCTAGCAGATGTGGGTCGGCCGCTCGGAAAATACAACGCACAATATACCTCCTACATATGTAGCCCCATTCTAGCCCATTTGTTCCCTTTTTCGGGGGCATTGTTGCCGCTGGCTTTAAAGCAGCTTGGGCGTGGGACATGGCAGGCCAGAAAGTGCCAGGAGCGCCATGGAATCACACCGCCTGCTGACGATCGTACTGCTCCAGCTGCTGGCACTGGGCCAGTCCTGGGCCAACAGTGGCCTAAACTTGCAGAACAACTATAGGAACATGTTGGTGCGCCTGAACAGCAATAAAGCCGCGCTTGCTGGTGTCCAAGAACTCCGCGAAGGACTTGTGGAGGTGAGCTTCGATTACGGCGCCACCTGGGGCACCATCTGCAGCACCTCGTGGAGCATGCGTGAGGGCAATGTAGTGTGTAGGCAGCTGGGTCTGGGCTACGCCTCCAAGGCCACTCTAAGCACGGAGCATGGGGACAACAGGAAGCATCCTTGGGCCATGGTGGGAACTCTATGCCGGGGCACTGAGTCTCGGTTGGCCGAGTGCTCGCGGGAATCTCTCTACCCGAGCCTTTGTAACGCCCGAAATCACAATGTTAGCGTGGTGGCCTGCGTGAGCCACTCGGCTGATCTCGAGATAGGACTGACGGATATCGAAAAGACCGCCCGTCTGGAGGCAGTGCCCATGTCGCGGCTGACTTGCGCCATGGAAGAGCACTGTGTGTCCGCCGATGCGTATGTGATCCGCAGGACGCAGCCGAACGCAGCCAGGATGCTGCTGCGCTTCTCCGTGAAGGCCTCCAATGTGGGCACCGCCGACGTGAGTCCCTATGCCAACTACAAGGACTGGGTGTGGCATCAGTGCCACCGGCACTACCACAGCATGAACGTGTTCGCCACCTTCGACGTGTACGACCTCAAGTACAGAAAGGTGGCCCAGGGACACAAGGCCTCCTTCTGCCTGATGGACACTGATTGCACCCCAGGTGTCCGTGCCAAGTACACCTGCGGGAATACCACACAGGGTAAGTGAATGTGATTTTTGTTGTCAAGAATTGTATTCAAAAGAAAACCCTTTCCCTGGCAGGCATATCTGTGGGCTGTGCGGATACCTACACTCACGTCTTGGACTGCCAGTGGGTGGATGTGACCACAGTGCCAGTCAATCGCCGCTACATCCTTCGGGTGGCCCTCAATCCGGAGTACAGGCTTGGTGAGATCTCCTTCGAGAACAATGGAGCCGAATGCCTGCTCGATTACACGGGCGTGAGCAGTACGACCAGGATCTACAACTGTAGGCGCTCGCCTTTGTGGTTTAGAAAATGATTTTGTTTAGGTTTTAAGATAATTCTAGGCGGCAGTGGTGAATATATATGTTGGTTACGGCATACTTTTGGGGGTCTTGTCACTGCTCTTTGTGAAAGATATGGGGAAGATTGTTTTGTGTGGAATTCGATCTATAAATATGAAGTTTTAAGGCAGCTCGAAGTAGGATCCAGGCTTAACAATAGTATATTCAAAATAAGAATGCCGCTTAGACTGTAGTTAAATACGTTTATTGTTTCTGAATGTTCATCTCTTGACTTTTTGTATTCTTGTATCATTTCGCTTACAGAATAGATTTATTTATGTGTATGTATGTATATCTGGTATTCATGATGCTCTATAAATATGCCTTTAATTGCTAAAGATAAATATTTCGGCGCTTGCTCGGTTTGGTTTTACTTTACTGTGGCTGCAGTGCTAAATGGGATTCGGGGCCAATGGCGCTTGTCTGCTTTGTGCTGGTAGTAGTTGTAGTAGTAGTAGTTTTTGTTGTTGTTCAATCTCTATGCCTTACAATTTGCTAGTTGTGCCTAAAATCAAATGAATTGGAACTAAAGATTGCCCTGGGCGCTGGGCACTCCAAACAACTGCCACCAATTTCAATAATTATAATAATTAATCTTCAATATTAACATAATAAATTCTCCAATTGGTTTCATTTGTTTTCATGGTTTTCATTCTTTGTTGCTAATTACAAAAATGCCTACGCTACGTTTACACAAAACTTAGACACTAGCCGACATCGATATCTCAATGGATTAGCATTAGTTAGCATAACTTGTTGTTGTTAAATTTATTGCATGACAAAACAAATATCAGTAATATCTCCAACTTAAACTTAGACAACAGAAAAGACTTTAAGAACAATATATTGATGAAAAGCTTAGCAAAAGTGTGCGGCAATAAAAATTAAAAGTCGTTTATAAATAATTATAGGTTTTTAAAATGTACAATCCACATACACGTCATGTGTATGTCCGTATCTATGCTTGTAGATATATAGTAGCATGTGTGTGTGTTAAGTATTTGTTAAAAATGCATTCAAGTTTTCGAGTATTCATGTCACTTGCTTAACTTACAAATGCCAACCAGAGAACGAGCATCTTCCAACGCTGTTCCCGTTGAGCACAAACTACTTTACAAAAATTACACATTATTCTGCTGGCGTTGCCTCTACTTTGCTTCCGCTGCTGCTGCTGCTCCTGCTCCTGCTTGATGGTAATGCATGTTTTGGATGATCAATTTTAGATATTTTAAATAGCGCTCGTATTTTAAGTAACATTATCTTTTTGGGGTGCTGTGACAAAAGTTCGCCTTTGCGCTGCAAGTGCTATTAGCTCTCAAAGTCGTTTAGTGAGTGGTAATTATCGAAACCACATTCTCAATTAAGTAACGCTCTAATGTGTGCTTTCTTTCAGTGTGGAGAGTCTTTTGAAAACATTTATAAATATATGTATATGTAGTGTACGTAGTCATCGAATTCCGCTCGCAATTTCATTAGAAAATTTGATGTAAAAATACAATTTCAAAAATGCTTCTTGCGCGTCAACTGAGTTATGGGTTTGTAATTGCGTTAGGTTGTGCTACGATGTCCTTCGGCTGAATACCCCCCATCCGGGGTAACTGTGCGCAATTTGTGCTATGTGTCGACGACGACGACCTCTTCGTCTTCGCCAGGCTCCTCCGTCCTCCGCTTAGCGGCTTCTTCGACTTCAACTAATCTATGCTATCAGCTCTCGACCGTCGTGGAGGACACGCTGTGACTAGTGGTTAACAGATGCTCGGGAATGGGTATGGGCTGTGTGCGAGCCGGCTGCTTCTTCTGCAATACAGAGGGTTATGGTTATTAAAGGGGATCAGCCATTTAGCCACTCGGCTTAGCCACTCACCTTCCGGCGGAAGGGGAAACATCCCGCCTTGTCTGGTTCGGGCGTTGCATTGATCTGCAAGTCTGGCGTGGGGCACTCATCCGGTCCGAACACGTTCAGCTCGCGAAAGCACTCGGTTTCCATCATTTCGTTCTGCCACGAAATGGACACGGAGCCGGTGTTGAATTTCGTGTAGAAATTCGTGTCCGAATCGTCGATATTGACACCCTTCACCGTCGAGAACTGTTCAATATCGAGGACATCTTTGGCGTAAACGGCGTGCGGCTGTGGATGATGATGGAAAATTGATTTAAGTCGGTGCTTCAAGCAGGCGGCGGCCAAAGCCAATAACGGCGCGCATATGCAAATGAGTCAACAACAACAACTCACGTCTGGCACAAAGGGCGGCTCCAGCATGCCAGCCTCCAGCCGGCGCCAGTTGAGCTGGGTGGAGTGGAAAAACGGATGGGCCATCACGTCCTGGGCCCCCATGCGTCCGTTGCGGCAGCCCAGGCGCTGCTTTATCGATTTAGCTAACAGCTGTTGGCACATTGATTTGGCTTCATCATTAAACTTGCTCGAATACTTTTCGGGATCCTCCTGTGAACAGTATAAATTTGGAATTAATATAAATGCATAATGTAAGGGGGTAGCAGGGCGGGTACTAATCTGCATTTCTGCATTTAATATATCTTTATTGCAGGGGAAACCTTAGTATAGCTTATATTTTTTAAAGCGCCTTGGACTGTGGTTCTACCAACCTTAACGCGTCTGTCCACCTCCTCCCGCTTGACCTTCTCCTTGCGCATCCGGAACGGCGCCTGTCCCTCGATCATCTCGTACAGCAGGCAGCCAAAGCTAAACCAATCCGGCGAAAAGGCGTACTTCTCATTGTCGATGACCTCGGGCGCCATGTAGCCTGGTTGGTGGAATATAAATAAAACCAGATTAGCTGGGCTGTTTTAGCTTCATTAAATTCCAATACTCACCCACTGTGCCCACCCGGCCGCGGACCATCTCGCCCTCGGGTATCTCGACGGCCAGGCCCAGGTCGGAGATGCGTACGTGGCCATGATCGTCCAGAAGGATATTCTCCGGCTTGCAGTCCCGGTAGACGATGCCCTGCTTGTGGAGATGCTGCAGGCCGCAGCCCACCTCGGCGGCATAGAAGCGGGCACGCTCCATTTCGAATCCCGGGTCGCCACCCATGTTGTAAATGTGGAATTTCAAATCGCCGCCTGCAAGGGAAGAGGACATTTGATTGTCTTCCTCAAACAATGACAGCTCCCCGAGCCTTTTATTGGCACAAAGCCTGGGCCCGGCTTTTGTGCACAAATTCAATTAGGTTGTCGATTGACGGATTTACGGACGGACAGGACAGGACAGCTGGCAGAATGACTTCTCCGACAGGGCGACAGAGAAAGACATTGTGCCAGCAGCTTGAATGAGCAGAATTTAATTAAAATCGCAAACTCAATCATCGCATGGATTACACATGCATTTGTTATCGTTTTAATGAATGCATGCAAATGCCGGACTCTCGGATAATTGGCAGTGAAGGACACTCCTCCGCACTCGGAATGGGAATGGCAAAATAACTGGATTAACCGATAAAAAGAGTCGGCACTTAATTAACCCTAACTGGCTGCCCATCGACAGACTACTGGCTACATGGAGAAGTGCAACGCCATGTGGAATAACTGGAGGTAATACCCACCATTCATTATGGTCAGGACCAGGCAGAGGGCATCCTTCGTCTCGTACGCGTAGGCCAGATTAACCACGAACGGCGAGTTGATTTTCTGCAGTATTTGCTTCTCGATTAACACCATCGACTCGCCCTTGCGCTTCTTGATGCGTTTTTTCTCCAGCTTTTTGCACGCGTACATTTTCCCAGTGGCCCGGACCTGCAACAAAAGGTGGCGGGAGTATGAAAACGAGGTCAGACGAGACGCCCACAGGTGGTGATTTTCCGGCTTACCTGACAGGCGCACACCTCCCCGAAGCCGCCCTTGCCGAGCACCCGGTACATGCGAAACGTTTTATAGGTGATTGGCTGCGCCTCCAGCCACTTCCACTGCAAGTATCTGGTTGGAAAAACAGGAAAAACAAGGAAATGTATTAAGGAAACATTGGTAAAATGGTTTTTATAATGCAAATATAACTGCAACTGAGCTTTAAACTTTAAACCTTCTCCAGAAAGTTATCCTCAAGGTTATACAAACGCACCTGTGAAAATACATCGAGTTCTCAAACTCCCGGAACGGCTCACCGGCCAGAAACGCCTTCACCGCGGTCACACACTGGCCAAAGATGTCCTTGCCGCCGCTGTTGAGTTTATTACGCACTTGCGCAATGAGATCATCGTTGAGCACGTCCAGCACGAGTTCGTCGGCAGATCCCCCGGCAGTTGTGCCATTCCCAGCACCAACTCCTCCTCCTACTCCACCACCGCCACCATCTACTCCGTCGTCGCCCTCGCCACCGCCCTTTTCCGCACCATTGTCGTCGTGGCTGTCGAGGCACTCAACGCCCTCGTCCCCGTCGTCGTTGCTCCCGTTCCCGGTGGCATCGTCGCCGTTGTGATTGCGTGTGTCCAGCTTCTTGTGATTGATGTTGCTGCTGTGCGAGTTGGTGGTGTTGCTGTTGCTGTTGTTGATGTTGTTGCAGTTGTTGGCGGTGGTATTGTTGCAGTGTTCAGTCTCAGCTGTTTCAGTTGGATTAGCATTGCTGCTGTTGAGCAGCAGCTCCTCCTGCGTCTCGGCGTCGAGGGCATCCCCACCGCTGCCATTGCGCAGCTCTGGCTGCGGTTCCACATCCAGGAAGCGGCGCCCGATGTCATGGCCAATGAATATGCGGTTCACGATGTACTCGATTTCGTATCTGCCAAGCGGAAATCCAAGGGAGTTGGATTAGTTACGAGTTGATTTCAGATTAGGAGTGCTCTTGTCACTACTTACTTGACCACCTGATCTAGGAAGGTGATGTAGCGAAAGTAAACGGGCCGCTTGTTCTCGCAAAACAGGCGAAAGAGCTCACGACCAATGGGTTGCTGATCTATCACGTAGCCATAGCTTATATCTGGGGGAATTAATCAACAAATTGACATTAATAAGGAACAAATAATTTAGCTAATTCCGAGGTCTCACCTAGTTTGTCTTTCAGGTTTATGCATTGCGATATGTGGGGGAATTGCAATATTTTTCGCCATTTTTTGCTCTTTCCCTTGTTGCTGTCGGAACCACCTGGAAAATCAATCAAAATAAACAGAATTAAGATGAGAGAATTATTGAGGACTTGATAGTTCAACTGCTTTACTCATAACTATTTTAAATGGAATTTCTAATGGAGTGCAAAGGTAAAGTGAGCATTTGGCTTCAAAACAAGATGAGCAAGAGAAGGGTTCGTGGACGTGTGTGTGCACTGATTGCTACTCCGCAGGGCCATCGACAAGCTCTTATTCAGTCTGGTTTAACGTCATGCTGGCAATTCTGTTTTATTTGCACTTGCAACGAGCCATAAAAACAATATTTCCAATGTGAAATGCATAAAATGCATCCACATAAACACAGACTCGGTACGGGGTACTGAGGGGGATCACAAATAAACTGCATTGAGTGCTGCATTCACTGTTCTCTTCCGTTGATTCGTGACTCGTGACACTTGAAGCGGCTGTTGACACTACTGGCCCGGCGAATGAATGGAACGAATCAGGGTTCATGAAGCCCCAGATCTCATCTCTCGGACAAGGCTTTACAGCCTCAGTAAATTTCCTTTTTATTTATTTATTTGCCACACAAAAGCCTCATTACACTGAATAAATCACTAAATCAACTCTGGCCCACTTCCCTTTCTCTCAGTGCCTGGCCTGGCCAGTCGATAATAGTAGAGCCATAAAATCTAACAAGAAAATTAAGTGTATAGCCAGGCCAAGCCCAGAGACTGGGGCGGTGGCCAGTGAGAGGGCATAAATGTCAGACGCAGTCAAAATCAAGTGCAAAACGTAGCGAGTTCGCAACAATGTCGGAGCGGAAGCGGAAGGAGCGGGTGGAGTAAAGAACAGAAACAGAGCCAGTCAAGGAAAATGGGTTAATATGCCCATCGTTACTCCACACTCAAAAGCACACAGTCCCACAATAGTCGAGGTTGGTCAAATAGTACCAAAAAGATATTAAACAATAAGCTACAAGAACTTTTTCTTTGAAAAATGATAAATTTAGTAAATTTAAACACATATTACTTGTTCAAAGAGTAATATTTCTTCTCTATAATATAATATTTTAATAAATAAAACACACAACTATTTCCACGACCTTAGCCGTCTCAGGGCCGCCCTGAAAAGTATGCTATGCATGGCTCAAAGGCAGGCAAACTCTGCCATTGCCATTTACTACAATGAAGGCAAGGCGTGCTTATGGCGTAAAAGCAACCTTGTAATTCTGATTTCCCAAACAGAGTTTCGCCATTCACACTGGCATTCATTTTGAAGCGCTGAACGCCGAATGCTCTCTGCATACCCTGAGAATAGTCAGACCTGTCTGGCCACAAGGAGGGTGAGCGAGAGCATTAGCCACTTATTTATGTTGGCAACAGTCTGCTGCCAAAAGTTTAGTCCTCGCCCAGCCAGCTTAAAGTTCCTTGCGAGGATCTTTGCAGAGCGTGCGCATTTAATTTAGTCTCGGTGCAATTATGCAAAAATAAACTCGAAAACTTTGAAGGACAGCAGCGGCAGCAGTCGTAATTTCCATGGAAGAGCGGCCGCCACCTGAGGGATGAGTTGCTTTTGCTCTTCGCTTAGTTAAATGAAATTACCGGCAAAAAGTTTAGGAAAAGGGAGAAGTTAACCCCAAGCCTGGACTGGGCAGGGGCGCTTACAGAAGTTTGCCCAACTAACAATTAGGCAACAGAGAGAGCCGAGCACTAAAGCAAATATCAAATGTGTGTGAGAGCCCCAAAGCCGAGATTGTGGAATTGTGGGATTAAAACCCAAAAGCCTTTCAAATGCCATTAAATGTTTATTAAAATCCCAGTTTATTTGCCATGAAAGAACATGATAAAATATGGGATATTGATGGGATTCAAGTGGTATCGTTAAGTTCTATAAAGTCTAGTCACTCCCCCTCAGAAATATATGTATGTATTTCTATAATCCCCACAGCACGTTTCTTCTTGGCAAAGGGAAACTTTCTCTGGACATCGATGGCCCTGGGAATCTACCAATAAATGGACAGCTGCCCTTAAATGCTACTTTCGGCTAAGGCCGAGCCGAGCAAAGTTTTTGTAAAGTTTTTGCAATTATTTGGCGAGCCGTAAAAACAGAAGCAACGCCATTGCCACATTTCAATGAATTACTAGAACATCCCGAGAAACTTGTACGTGAAATGGAAATGGTGGAAAAGTCAGGGAAAACATTTTCAAAACAAATAAATCGTATTATGGGAGGAGGGGATTTTTCTCTCCGGTTCAATTCGGTTCGGCGGTACATGTGGAAGAGAAAATGGAATGGGAAAAGCTGGAAAAAGAAAAGTGCTATAAAAACTTATTAATGAAGCCATCGCAAGGCTAATTTGCGGTTGATGGCTTTTCTAATTAAAACCAATCAATAAGAAAAATTGCGTCCACTTCCGCTCAGCTCAGCTCTACTCCTTCCTTCCTTCCTTCCGATTTGGTATCTTGGTCCTGGTCCTGGTCCTGGTATTGGAGCAAGTCGAGCGGCTACAAATGCAATTTGTCAGCCAGAGCGACTGACAACTGCAATGCCAGCTAATTGAGGCGCCCAGACGCAAACACAAGATATAGGGATAGGGATAGGGATAAGGATAAGGACTCGTCACTGGCGACGTAGGAACACAGGGGAACCTCTTTTATTTACGACTCAACAAGTTGACACCAGATTACGGGCCAGAAATAAAAAGAAATTACAATTTACATTAAACGTTCGCTGATTTATCGATTCGCATTAAAAGTTTTTGGGGCCAAAACTTTTATGGACCTCGGGGACCCCAGCCAGCGCCCAAGCGCCGTCCTTATGATCAATTTTCCCGCTGGACGCCAAGAAGTATGTGACATAATTTATAAGTGTCAAGTTGTTTCGCCGCTCCACTCTCGTTCGCCGTTTTTAGTGTAATTTGATGTAATTTTTCAGCTTGATGAACACTGGCCAAGAAGCAGAGAGCCACGAGGCGGCCACCAACTGTTAGCTGCAATTATTTATGGCCCGCTCGCCACTCCAGGACGACTCTCCAGTCCTGGTCCAAGGTTAAGTGCGTGCTAATAAGCTCACGGCCAAGGCCCTGGGGGAGCCATCGCAAAAGGCTTTCGATTGACTGGGGAAATCTATTATGAGGCGTTGAAGTTGGTCTAGCTGAAACCCAAGCTCTGCCCGAAGGGAATAGGGAATGGACAGAACCGTGAATATGGAAAATAATTGAAGACTTTTAGCTGATAAAATGATTATTTTAAAAGCTAACCTAACAAATTAAATGGAAAATCTACGACACACATTTTTACTCATAAAAAATACCCAGTTGCAGCCACTGATGACTCTTTAAGCCCCCTGACGTATTAATAATCTGGCTTGGCTCTTTAACCCCACTTAACCTCCCATTTGTCTCTGCTTTTCACATTTTTATTATCCGCTGTCTGCGTTTTGATTGTTTAAAGTTCAGCGTCACGACAAGCCAAACATGTATGAAAGCAGCAACACAAATGTTCAACAACAATTTGTACACACCTCGCTAATGCAAAACAAACAGGCAACACAAACAGAAACAACACCTACAGCAGCAGCAGCAACAACAGAAAATAATAAGAAAAATAATAAAACAAAAAATACAATAACAAGCAGGGGCAACGTCAGCTTTTCGGAGACGGAACGGATCGAGGAGCGTTACGCTGGCGATTTACCTACAGCGAAGCGCACATTAAATTAATTATTACTGTTAAAAACCCATAAAAATACAAAATAACAATAAAAAGCCGTAAAAGTTACGCCGCCGGCAATCGAAAAAGTTGATTGGCAGTCGCATAACGCAGATCTCCCACTTCCTCCCCCAAACCTTTTCGATGGGTTTCGTTGGGTGGTTGGGCGGTTGGTTGTAGGGAAGGTCGGGAGAGATGGTAGCCAAACAAGAGGGAAAAATAAAAGCAGAGACTGCCACACGAATTGCATGTAAATGTGTGCTTGATTGGGGATACCTTTTAATTGCGAGTTCCAGGCACCATAGAATGTGCTAAAGTAAAGGGATGTATGTACGATTTATGTAGCTTTAATCAGCAATATACTATTCGATTATTAAGAGTATACATATATAAAATCATGAAGTTATCATCCCATAACGCATTATTTCAAAGAGTGGCCAGTGCAGCGAAGGGAATACCACGCACGGAATGCAGATAATGACACTTTGCACACCCTCCAATCTGGGGAATGGGATTAACCAACTAATTAAATGCGTGATAAAATAATTACATGAGGTAAATATGAAAATCGACCTCCACAGCACGTGCCTTGAAACCCTACCTCAACCTGCCGCAATTCAGGGGCAGAGGATGAGAAGATTTCCTTTTCCCTTTATGCGAAAGCGATTAATGGACAGCCCGGCTATTAGGTGCAATTTATTACAGCAATAGGAGCGGAGCCCGAAACCGAAACCAGATCAAAATGTCCGATAAAGGAAATGTGAATGGAGGAGCCCTCAGCATGCTAAATTAATTAACTTTAACCTAATATTAGCGGTAATAAAATACAGCCCACACACACACACACACACACGCAGAAAGTAGCCCAAGGATGGATCACATTAAATAA
Source organism: Drosophila orosa (assembly GCA_018904745.1). Classification (NCBI taxonomy): domain Eukaryota; kingdom Metazoa; phylum Arthropoda; class Insecta; order Diptera; family Drosophilidae; genus Drosophila; species Drosophila orosa. Next base: position 34,501 of record JAEIIH010035404.1, read on the forward strand.
ATGTACCCATTATTCAGGCAAATGAATATGGGTTTCATTCATCGCGAATTAAGAACGCTCTCAAAGCACCAATGCCAGCCAGCCAACAAACAGCCCCTTCAAGTGTTTTGCCTGCAATTGGAAAGTTGGAAGGCCCATCGAGAAACACAAATATTTTCATTGAAATTCCAAGCACACGCGAATAAAAACTGAAAGAGCAAATGTCTATATAAATCGCATCATCGAAAAAGCCCGTCCGCCGGTATTTCAAACCTCAAGTGGCCAGCAGCAGCAGCAGCAGCAAGCCTTTGCCTCCACAGATACAAAAAATAAAAATAAAAACCGAAAGCAGAGGAATTACTCTTTATTTCGGTGCTGGGCGATAGTTAAATTAGTCTGGCGCGGCCATAAAACAACGGGATGCCCGCGCTCACTGTCCGTTATAAAATATTTTATTGCCCAACATTATTAATTTGTTTTATTTCATTTTCATTTTCATTTCCACTGCCGTTTTATTTTCCCAGCAGACAGACACCAGGAGCGAAAGGAAGGTCCTGCCATCAACTGGGAACCTGGGAGACACAATTTGCTGCTTCGTTTGCTTTGTCTTTCAAGCTTCATTTGCTCGGCGGGCACAAAATTGGCGCCTTTTGTGGGCGCTTTTTTAATGGCTTCGTCCGAGTGGCCGGAAAAAACACACTCACACACACAGTTTACTTGAGGGCAAAACTATAAAGGAAAGTTGATTCATTGGCGCCTCCTTAAGTCCCCAAGGACCCAACATGGCAAATGGTCCAAGTAATGTTGGGGATTCCGAGGGTATTAGTGAAAGGTTCGCTTGAAAAGTGAGAAGGAAATCTTAGGTAATATATTTCAGAGTCCCGGAAAGTGTAAAATGAATTGTGTTTCCCTTTAACGTGACGTCCTTTGATGTCCTCAGCACGTCTCCGCTTCATAAGCATACATATCCAAAAAATGTCAGAATGTCAAGCTAAAGCAAGTTGTGATTCACATATGTATGAGCCTTAATTTATTCATTCGCATACGGAGTTATTCCTCTTTTATTTGAGCTCCACCTTCCGGTGTTTCTTTTTTAGTCGCTGCCTGTATTTGTTTTGCTACTTGGCCAATAAATGAGCATAAACTGGCTCACACGGCAGATCGGAGCGCTGCTTCTTCGTTTATATGGGGCACATGGTGTCGTAAAACGCACAATAAACGAAACGTAAACATGGCCGGGGAAGCGTGCTTAAGCACAACACTGCGTATGCGTAATGGCGCCCAGGCGAGTTACGAGCTACCTGAGACTGAGACTGTCCAGAGACAATGGCCCCAACCGGACCAGTTCCTCCCCTGAACCAATCCACATCCCACTCACGTAGCCACAAGTCCGTCCTCGCTGGTCCAAGACGTATCCAGGACCTTCTGGCCTAATGGCCAATATAAAAACTGATAAGCATTCCACTGCCTCAGGCAGGGGCGTTCTTTCTGCAAGTATCTCTATTTCCACGTTTAATTAAAGGGGCCTGTCCACATATATAGAGTTGAATGCAAAACTGCAAATATTGACACAACTGACTTGACATGAGCGCCTCTCCCGAATGGCCGGCCAGCCAGTAAATAGTTTCTGCAGCAGCCGCGGGGTACAAAATGCTGGCCAAAATGCCCAAAGCCCGAAAAGCATTGTGCAAATATCAACAGAACAGAACAGAACAGACCACGGCGCCCCACACCTCCGCCGTGTTCTGAACAAAAACACTGTGGTTTGGCTTTGTTTCCCCTGGAACATCCATCCGCCAGTACGGAGACTACTGAGTGCTGCGTTCTGGCTGTGGCGCATTGCGCCAGCTTTTACATCAAAATGTATATATTTGTAATACCCTTGGAGGGGACATTATGGTTTTAACAAGAGGTTCTTATGCATTGACAAGGCTGTGATTTACACAAGTTTTTACTACGAAGCGAAGGTAAGTGAGACTAATTTATAAGATATTTGAAATGTTGAAAGGGTATTTATAGTTTCGGTTTTGAAGCATGCCTCATTCTCGTGTTTTTATTTTATGATGCGATTTTTTTTGCATGGGATTTTCAGAAACAGAGTCTTGTATGGACTTGCGAAATAGATTTTTGCAAACAGAGTGAGTGGAGCGCAGCGAGTGTGTGTGGGATGTGGGAAACTACGTGACGTTGTTGGCTGTAAATAAATGATGGAAAAAACGTTGGCTTTGTGGCAGCGGATGTGGGTGGGATTTGAAAATCAAATGAAATTGAAATGTTTTTAAATTCTGGCATCAATATTGCAGGGCGAAACAATACGTGCGGGGATGCGGGTGCGGAATAGAAAATTACAAATGTTGACTTTGGCAAAGAGCGCGTCAGAGGTCGGCCGAAAGCTATTTCAATATTATTATACAGCCTCACATGTATATGCAGTTGTATACATAATTAAACTATATACTGTCTATCCTGAAAGTTCTTCCCTCTTATCTCTTATATTACTTGGGGAAACTTAGTTTCTCTTAGCAGTTTAATCAGCAAACTTGCCACTTTCCTCACTCATTATATTTTCCTTCATTTTCCCAGCTACTCTATGCAATTTCCGGTCTTGGTTAACGCGTAGTTGAAAGTTTTTAAATTTATTAAATTAGTATGATGAGCGCTGTTCATTTCACGCCAAACACTTTTGCATTCTTCTCCCATTTCACTTAACCACTCGTGGGCCATAGCTTCCGGTTCTGTGTTCCCTCCTGCCCAGTCCCTATATATATATTCCCTATATATATATCCCTATTGCAACGTTCAAGTGCATTTCTCGTTATAATAATTCGCTGTCGTTGACGCTCGTTGCTGCTGTTATAAAAATTGCACAAGCCGAGGGAGGGAGGAGGAGCAGAAACTAAAAAATAAAAAGGAAAACTCATATCCTACTCAAGGAAATTGTCGCTGCATGTTTGAGTGGGTCGGGTATATATACTGTTCTATATATACGTGTGGTCTTGGCTGCTATATACATAAGTACGGCAAAAGCAGCATCAGCCAAGGAGCAGCAAATTCAAGGGCCGAAGGCTGAAACCTCCTCCTTGCGCTGTGGCTCCTGTGACATTGTATTTGAAAATATTTCATGCCGGCTGGAGCCAAGGGGGAGCTCCAGTTGAAACCAGATTCCCTGCCCGAAGAAGCCCTGCTGCTCCTGGTGCTGCTGCTCCTTCCCCGAACTGGGAAAAATTTCCATTTACTTCCACTCTGTGCGAGGCAGGGAGTTTGCATGAATTCCCATTGCTTTGCGTAAATTGCCGGGCAATTATAATTATTGTTTTCAGCATTACACAATTATTTAACTGGTTTCGTTTGCGGCCCTCAGAAGTTGCCAATTAAACAAGTTGGTTGCACCAACAACCTTTTCAATTTCAGCACAACTTCTGAAATAGTTTTCCCTTTATTTTTCTCTCTCTCTCTCTTTTCTGAGGTGCATTTCGGGGCAGATGTAATGACATTTTCAGTTCGAAGGGAAAAAATCTATTGGTCAATATTTTCAGCGAGGAAAACGGAAGGCAAAAGGCAGCTGCTGATAAAACTTTATTTGCTGCAAAATGTACAGGGAAAAAGAGTTGCAAAACGAAATATTTAATGGCATAAAGAACTTTGGCTTAGAACTTTTAAAGGTAACAGGTTTAGGGAAACTTTGATAAGGCGTCACTCTAATTAAATAGAGAAAATGGAAAGAGTTGATGCAAAATAAAAATAGTTAGTCATGAATGCAAAGTAAATACGAATTAAATTGCCATAAATGAACTCGATAAAGCGAAACTACCCAAAGGCAACTTCAACTAATCACTGACAAATGTTCTTTTGAAAAAGGTCTTTCATGGAATTTCCAAATTATTTCGCCAGCAACAGCTGCGACATTTTTTCCCTTGGCCTTTTTCTTAATATTCTTTGCCTTTTTTCGAGCCGAGCAGAGCAGAGGGCAGTCCCACGCAAAATGTCCCCTCTACATCATCTCCCTTTTGATTGCGGAAACGGAAATTATGGCCAACACTCAGAGGCCTCCTTCCGTTTTCGGTCCCTTGCCTCTGCCTCTGCCTTGCTAAATGTTTTTTAAACACTTTTCGCTTCGGCAATCATCTGAAGAATGCAGTTTGTGTGGGGTCTCTGTTGATTTTTGCTTGGGTTAATATTGATTTTTGGTTAAATTAGTTTATCTAGGAAAATTGGACCAACTCTGGCCGTGCTTGTGCCATGTGTAATTACTCGAACAGGACCTTTATGCTCGGCCTTGGGGGCGATTGTCCAGGAAATTTGATTAACCTTGTGTCCGGAGTAGTCACACAAAAAACTACAACGATACCAGGGAGGTCTATAGACACAAAAACATGCAATGTGACAATGTATGTATTTTCGGCATCTGTTCCTCGGCCATAATTAAACGAACACAAAACGGGACCCGAAATTAGTTGGGCAGCCGAGCAAATCCCGCTCATAAATAAATATGTCGTCGAAGGGCGCGCGTGCTATGGGCCTCGTGATGTTGTAATAAACATAAAAGCAAACAAAGGGGGGAAATGGCGAGAAGAGGACCGGGTTTCATCTCATTAAATTTCAATGAAAAACCGCGAAAATGAAAAGTTGAAAAACAATAAAAATCAATAAAGCGTATTCAATTTCGCTCGTGTTTTTTCCGCCTCGTTTTCTTTTTTTTTCTCTCTTGCTCTCACTCTCATTTGATTAATCATACGACGCGTGTGCCGCCCTGCCAGGCTGAACTCATTATCGTATCGTGCCGTTGCCGCTGTCGTTGGGTGACAATTTTGTAGGGAACATTATTTCTGGCAATCACCGACAGCCCTTGCGCCTTTTAGCCTTAAACTCAGACAACTGTTGTCAAGGACTTTGACCTTCTGCGACAAGCAGGGAACGGAGGATAGGAGGATATGAGGCGCGCACGTGGATTCGAGAGACGAGGGAGCGAACGCACCGATGAGGACAAGGACGGACGTCAAGGACGAGAAAACACATCAAAGGCAGCCCTTCGCCGCTCCTCGAGAGACCCCAAAAAGCGGATCGGATCCCTGAAATTTGAGTTGTTCGTGTGCCGTTGATAATTAAATAAAGTAAAGTGAAATATAATAAAATAAAATAAAATAAAAAATAAAAGCTGGCTAAGTAAAAAGCCCCTAGCAAAGGAATTTGTAATGCAAATGCCTCCCGCACATTCACTGGCATTTAAGGCACGCCGCAGAGCAGGGACTTGGAATTGCAAATTGGATCAAAGGCATTGCACGTTCCTCTCGCCATTCTCTAGGCGGTGGGTGTTGGCGACCGTGTCGCATTAAAGTGCAATTTGTCAGGCAAAAAGTAAACCGAAAACCGAAAAACAATTCGGTAAAGCAAGCACACAAATAATAAAAATAATCAGGCATTGAGCGAGCAGAGCGAGAAGAATGCCGAAAAGTTCTTGGCCAAAAACTTTTCACACAAAACCAAATTGCAAAGAAGGCATAGTAGGCAAGGCGGCTACAGCTTCAGCTTCAGCAGCACATGGCGCGTGTCTCGCATTTCAACTTTTGCCAAGTGTAGTTTGTACATAATTTAAATAATTCTGCCCGCCGCTGACAGTCCGAACGTGCTGCTCGTGTCGTGATTTGATACTCGATTTTGGTCCGTCCGTCCCTCCGCTTGACTGACCGATTCACTCGCTCGCTTTCGTCGCACTCGGCCAACGCACTCCGGAGAATGGATACCGGAGCAGGGCGCTGGCAGCTTGAAACTGGGAGCACTCTTGGCCAGGTCTAAACAACCGCCAGTTGGCAAATGGCAGCGGGCAGCGGGCAGCAGTCAGCATTGCAGCTGTCAAAGTATTTGTCAAAATGTTGCATATTTCAGCGTCAGCAATGAATTTCAGAAATGTTTTCGTCGTATGCTCTCCTCAACTACTTGATATAGGGTATTAGTTTTCATTTGGTGTGTGATCGCACTAAGACTTATTTTGGATATAAATTATTATCTAGTTTTCCGTATATTATTATCATATAATTTTGTGTATTTTACATTAATTGCTTGCAATCCTAATTAAATATTAATGGTTTTATACGTTTAAAGAT
>JAEIIH010035428.1:0-16343 GCA_018904745.1 Drosophila orosa
TATTAACATATCAATAACATTTATAACTTCCCTTTGAAATGAAAGCGGTTGCCATTTAGTTTTGTTTTTGGAAATACTGTTTTTATTCAACATAAATTTTGTTTAAAAGTAATTTTTCTTGCATTTCGTATTTCGTGTAATGTATATAGTACTCGATGTTATATAATAACGCATATGCTATTTTTGTATTTGCTTGCTAAATCTGTAGTTATTCATCATATTTTTGAACAATTTCAATTTATGTACTTGGTAACGTTGGTTAGAAATGAGCCTGAAGAATACACTATGAACATTGGCGAACATTCAAATACAAGGATCAATAGCTGTAGTTTTAGATCTGGATGTGATGGTGCAGCGAAGGGGGAAGGCAGGAAGCAATGGCAGTTTCTCGGCGCCCCATAAATTGAGTCATACTAATTTCCATTTTCTTTTTTTTTCCTTTTTAATATTTTGTTTAAAGATGTTTATAAGAAAGCTGAACTTGAGGTCAACAAATTTAGCTACTTGGGCCGGCCGCTTGGCAATACTTCAACGTCGTGGGTGCGATTGGGGGTATGATTTAATGGGGTTTTATGTGGTGCGTGCGCGTGTATTCGTTTTTCGCTCGCTCAACAACAGACATTGATGATGATCTTCGGGAATATTCCGGTGCCAGGTGACAGCTGCACACGCGTCCGTTGCACTCGAAGCAGCGAAATGGGGACACATTCTGGTGTCCATTTCGGTGGTTCGAAGGGCAACAATGCTGAATGGCCGCGTGCACAGGCTGCCAGCGGCACAAAGAAGGGGTTGCACTACTACTACTACGCTGCCGATGCTCCTGTTCCTCCCTAACTGCTGCACAACACGATTAATTACAAACACAAACGACACAAAGAGAAATGTAAAAGTTCAACAAAGACTACAGACGACAGAAATTAATTTACAAAAAAGATCAACGCAAAGGAAGTGTAGGGCGGGGGTGCAAAAAAGTAGAAAACAAAATTCTTGGGACAGGAATGTATGCAAATATTAAAGTGTATGTATACAATTAAAAGCACATGCCTGGAGACCTACTCTGCTCAGAAATATGCGTATATGTAGATGTAAAAAAAACGAACAAACTTTAACAAACTCGTATTATGCTCTTGTATGCTGCTCCCAGGATCGTGTCCTCTAAACTATATAGTAAGTATTGGCATACACCATATATATATATCGGACCATATATATGAGTGTTGTGTGGATAGTAGATATTACAAAGACAACGAACGGCAAAGTGTTTTGAATCGAATATAACCCTAACTGCTGTTGCCCGACTCTGCCAAAGAATGAGTTTACTTTTCGGTTCAATATTTAGTGGGTGGTGGAGGAGCTGTCGGTAATAACTGGAACTGTTCCTGCTGAATAGGTGTTGATGCTGGCTGGTTCTCTTCTTTCTGGTTACCTCTGTGGGGTTTTGTGTGGTTGCACTTAACAATTTAGTCGGTGAATTTACGATTGACGTTGCGGCCGAACAGGGCGTTACGAATCTCGGGCACCAGCTGCTGCGAAATCAGCTCTAATCTGGATTCCAGAGTGTTGGGGACCTGCAAGGAAAGAAGTAGAGGTCAAGGCGTTGTTTGGTTAACACACACTGCTAGGTGGGACTCACCTTGATGCGACCGTTGAGGGCCAGCAGCTCAACACCGCCGCAGGTATCGGCAGCAAGGAAGTCTTTCTCGTCGATGATCAGATCAACGTTCTGGTTTATCTGCGACTTGTAAGACTCGGCGGCATTGGGCAGGACGTCGCGCACCAGGGGGACATCGACCTCGCGGCAGCGCAGGATCACCTTGGGCTCCATCACCTGGAACAGTCCCTGGACGATGAGCTTGGTCAGCACGGTCTGGTATTCGGACTGGTTCTTGGTGACCTCGCCGAGACGCTTGCGGGCATCATCCAGCACGCTGCTCACATGGTCCTCGCGCACCTTCAGCACCTGTTTAACAATATTAAAGCGCCAAATGAGCAGGGATGTCGGGGGGATTTGGGGGGACCGCTAAGGATAACGCACCTTCAGGCGAGCCTGGTTGAGCATGTTGGAGGACTGGATCTTCTTCTGGAGCTCCACCTGCTTCTCCTTCTTCTCGTAGTACTCCATGATCTTGAGGCGCTGCTGCTGGACCAGGCGTCCCTTCTCAATGTTGAACTCCTCCTCGGCCTTGGCGTCGATCTCTTCGGCTTTCTCATTGGCCTCCTGCTCAATGAACGCCATCATGTGTTTGATCTGCAACGAGCCGAACGCACGAAGCTCAAGTTAGTTGGTCCTGCCAAGTTAGTGCATCGTCACATGACGATTTCTTTTGAGTATAAAAGTTAAAAACTCCGGCCATTATTTATTTTCGTTAACGTTTTCGCGGCTGATAACGTAACGGGGCTTGCTGGTCGTGTGACAGAGAGTGCGAGTGTGGGGGGCGCCGCACTAGTCGTCTCGCTCCAACCTATGGCAGCAGTGCGGGGGCCGTGTCACATGACCAGCACGTATTTTTTACTCACTTTTTACGCAAAGTATTTGGATAAATATCTTCAGAATCTTGTCAATAGCCATTGTAACACACATATATCTTGCAGTTGTAGGAAAACTCGTCACGATACTTAACCCAATCAGCCGGACCCATCGGAACTGGGCGGTAGCGAAATAGTTCACATGACTTGTGGACATTCCTCGGATTGGATCCCATGACTGCGCCATCTTTAGTTGGCACAAACTCCAAGCCAAATCTCTCAATTTGCTCCTTAATTCGCCACATTTGTGTCCCCCAATAAGACTCCCATTTACCTGTTTCTGTACATCAGCATCGCTCAATGCCATCTTGACTGCTTTTTTTTTTCACTTGCACAAAACCGAAAAGAAATTCAAGTGTTCCGAAGAAATCCACGTACGACCGTGCCTGCAAATGGTTACAAATTTAGTTAAACTAGTAAATTCAGAGCCGAGTTTGGATTGAAACTGTGGGAAAACACGAGGAAAGTGGAAAAACGATAAGTTACTTTGCCTTCTGCCCGACGTCTGAAAATTTTCACTGCAAATCGATCATATGATTTCAGAGGGAGTGTGACCCTACCGGGGCAGGCCAAGAAATGTGTATTTGTCGGGAACTTTTAGACGGTCTGGCACACCCGCCACACGAATGGCATTGTCGGCGTTTCGCGGTGAATGCTTCATCTCCATGTACACACGCTGAATAGAAGAAAATTTTGTTTTCATCTGGATTTTCGGTGAAAATAAGGCATTAATTCCAATTAAATTTGTATCGCGTCCGCACTCCCACACTCGAGAGCCATGGAGACGCTCCTGGAGCAGCAGCGGCGTTACCACGAGGAGCGCGAACGTCTGGTCAAGCTGATGGTGGACGAGCACGCCACGAAGAAGCCGGGCGAGAAGGAGCGCATCCACTCGGAGCACCGGCTCAAGTACCTCATGGAGCTGCACCACAATGCCACCGCGCAGCTGCGCGACCTGTACGAGGACAAGGACAACGAGCGCAAGGCAGAGATTGCCGCCCTGTCGGGACCCAATGAGTTCAACGAGTTCTATGCCCGCCTAAAGCAGATCAAGCAGTTCTACAAGTCGCATCCCGCCGAGGTGAGCGTGCCGCTGTCCGTGGAGTTCGACGAGATGATTCGCGTGTACAACAATCCGGACGACATGAGCGCCCTAGTGGAGTTTACCGACGAGGAGGGCGGAGGCCGGTATCTGGACCTCAACGAGTGCTACGAACTCTATCTGAACCTGCGCGCCGTCGAGAAACTCGACTACATCACCTACTTGATGTCCTTCGACCACGTTTTTGACATTCCTCGCGAGCGCAAGAACCGCGAGTACCGGAAGTACTTGGAAACCCTCAACGACTATCTGCACCACTTCATCCTTCGCATTCAGCCGCTGCTGGACTTGGAGGGAGAGCTGCTGAAGGTGGAGCTCGACTTCCAGCGGCAGTGGCTGCTCGGCGTCTTTCCCGGCTGGTCCCTCAAGGAGACCGAGTCGGCGTTGGCCAACACCGGTGCCCACCTCGATCTCTCCGCCTTCTCCAGCTGGGAGGAGCTGGCGTCGCTGGGTCTGGATCGTCTTAAGTCCGCCCTGGTGGCCTTGGGGCTGAAGTGCGGCGGCACATTGGAGGAGCGCGCCCAGCGGCTGTTCTCGACGAAGGGCAAGAGCACTCTGGATCCCGCACTGATGGCCAAGAAGCCCAGCGCCAAGTCCGCCAGCGCGCAGTCACGGGAGGGCGAGCGGCACAAGGAGATTGCCCAGCTGGAGGCTCTGCTGTACAAGTACGCCGAGCTACTGTCCGAGCAGCGGGCGGCCACTAAGGAGAATGTGCAGCGCAAGCAGGCACGCACAGGCGGCGAGCGTGACGACAGCGATGTGGAGGCCAGCGAGTCGGACAATGACGACGACCCCGATGCCGACGATGTGCCCTACAATCCCAAGAATCTGCCACTCGGCTGGGACGGCAAACCCATACCCTATTGGCTGTACAAGCTGCATGGCCTGAACATCAGCTACAACTGCGAGATCTGCGGCAATTTCACGTACAAGGGTCCCAAGGCCTTTCAGCGGCATTTTGCCGAGTGGCGGCATGCGCACGGCATGCGCTGCCTGGGCATTCCCAACACCGCCCACTTTGCCAACGTTACCCAGATCGAGGACGCGATAACGCTGTGGGAGAAGCTCAAGTCGCAGAAGCAGAGCGAGCGCTGGATCGCCGATCAGGAGGAGGAGTTCGAGGACTCGCTGGGCAACGTGGTCAACCGGAAGACATTCGAGGATCTGAAGCGCCAGGGACTGCTCTAGAGTGTAGATTTAGTAGCTGTAGGGCGGTGGGAACTTTTTAGACAATTGGAATGCATTATTCTGTAAACCTAACATATAAAGTTCTACGTCGCCCATTTATAAAATAAAGTCTTATCTAAAACCGTATAATTGGGGTCTGAATTATTATTTTGCTAATCAACGGGAGAAGAAAAACTGCAATTGATTAACTTTTTCAGAAGTCATCTCTTTATTTTAAGCATTTTTATCCAACTTGCGCATATCTGGATTATTTTATAGCATAAATGTATATTTCTTCATGCATATTTGTGTTTATTATACAAAGCAGTTATGAAATTGAACTAATATCGTTTTGAAAACTCGTACTTATGAAATAGTAGCATCCACAAAAGCCAAGATCTGGACTTATTATTAATAGGTTAGATAAATAACAAAACTATGCAATTTAAACGCATTAAATAAAGATTATTTTATGTATATACAAGTGAAACATTAGATTTAAATTAACTTTGCTAACTGCCAACTGAAACTGAAGCATTGTTTATCTTTAAACTAGGAACTAAAGATTTCAGACCCAACAGTGAGTATCTTAGTAAAAGATGTATAGAACTATCCAAAGATTGTCATTCAATTCCTTAGCAGAAGAAGCGAACCACCTTGGTCGATGTATGCAATATCAACGGAACCAATCTCTTTTAAATAGTAATGCAAATTATATTTAATTGACTACTGACTTAGGATCTACATACATATATGTATATGGTTCAGCCAAAGATGTAGGCCTGCATTTTGAGTCCAACATTCTCCACCTTGGCCAAGGGAAGCAGGGAAATCTTTTGCGATGGCTCCTGCGACTCGAAGTTTTCGATCTGGAGATATGGGAACTCTTGGTACTGAGACTCGTGGCTCAGCCGGACGAATGCATCCTGGAATGTGTGCACATGGACCTTGAAGAGGCAGCGCCCGTGCGAGAGTCTTGGGAGATGCTTCACCCGCTCAGATAGCTTGTAAATTGCCGAGCGCAGCTGTTGCTCGTACTCCATCAAGTTGGGGTCCTGCGGCGGCGCTGACTTGGCACCTGGATCCTCCAGGGACTCCACCTGCAGCTGGTAGCTCTCCAATGGCATGTTGTCCCTTTGATATATAATTACCTCCAAGCAAAGCAGTTCTCGGCGGGCGAGTAAGTCCCGGGCAGATCTCAAAACGGACGCCAAATACTTGTTGAGCGGCGGAAAAATGGAGACCCAGACCGGTGTGTTGTAAAGACGACGCTTCTTGAATATCTGAGACGGATAAACGCCCCGCGAGTAGAGAATGTGGTGCATTAGCACCTCCATAGCCTCCAAATGGATGTCGATTGCACTTTCAGGCTGCATTTCGAAATAACAAGCAAAATAACGTCGCAAAAATAAAAATCAATATCAGCAGTGTTGTCAACTGGGCTACTTTCTAGCCGGATTTAGCTATTTGGTTGGCCTTCAAATACCAACTTAGCCGTATCCTGTCTTGATTTTTGTTTTTGTTGTTTATTTCACTGCATTAATTACATATTTACGTATATAAAAATGCTCCTGCAATGTTTTTTCCTCCCCTTTTAGTAGTTTAAAAACATTCTACATGATATCTCAAGATCTGCCGAATCAATTTACCTCAAGCGTGTGCAAAATATTCTTAACATTTCTTTAAACAACTAGGACTAGTTAATAAATGGAAGTTTTAAATAAATTGTAATAATATTTGGTATCATACATTTTTAAAGTGTCTCTTTTACTGTGTTAGAAAGCAATTTTTTAAATAATACAATAAAATATTTATATATTTTTTTATAGTCGCCTTGTGCATGTAATTATCGTCACTACGTGGACGCCAATGTTGAAAACCATGTCGCTTGAACAATAGTAAATGAATGACAAGCCATGGAAAACAAAGATTGTAATTAAATTAGAACAGTTTGACAATGCAGTTCTAACTGTTCTAGCTTTAACAGTTAAAATTAGAACAATTAGAACTGCAATATTAATTATATTTTAATAAAATTTAAAGATTCAAATCTGCTGTAAACTAGTGTAATAATCATTCTTAGAAATACCGCTAATAGTATTCAGCCAAAGGTATTTTCATATAGATTCCGCACGGTCATATTGGCGTATATCGGCAGCAGGCAATCTATCGGTTGGCTCTCTGTAACGGCCTGTCCCATCTCTAGCTGAAAAAATGGCTGAAATTGGAGTGTGTGTGTGAACAAAACTGTGTGTGAAAAATTTGCGTTTGAAACCAATTTGAAAATACAGGCGTTGCGGCAACAAAATCGCTGCCCCTCGTCCACTGCCCACCGCAGCTGCCTGGTCCGCATGAGCACTCGGAGCCAGGATACCGAGCGAACGCCAGACGGAGCGCCGAAAAATTTGCGATTGATGCCACTCTCCTCGGCAGTCAGCGGCCTGCAATTATAGACAAGCAAAGCGCAAGAAGCTAAGCGAACACACGGCGGACTACATTCTGGCTGGGCGAGATCGAGAATGTAGTTGTCGTCGACGCCAAAGCAGAGCATCGAAGCTTCGGGGCGCGGATAACTAGATGAAAATTCAGCAAAGACCAGCACACTCCCTATATGTGTAATATATATGTAATACACACGCGCCTGCCCCGCCGACAGTGTACACACATCAATATATCGGCTTGATACACACATACGCAGTTGCATCAGCATGCCCGACCGTGATTCTGGATCCGATTCCGACGCTGGCCCATCCATGAATCAGCAGCAGCAGCAACAGCAGCAGGCCGCGCGGCCCAAGCGGAACCGGCGCATCATCATGCGGATCGAATTCAACGATTCGGACGACACTGCCTCGGACCCGGACCTCGATCAGCGGCCCTCCTGTTCAACGGCGGCGGCAGCAGCGGCGCGGCAACTTCGCAGCACTGGCCGCCGGCAGGAGGAGGGAATGGAATCCAATTCCGATTCGGATGCAACGCCTCGAAAGTCCATGCGCAAGCAGCAGCGCCGTCGCTACGGGCCGCAGAGCGACTGCTCCTCCAGCGGCAGTGAGGTACGATCGCGCACTGATCCCAAAAGCAGCGAAATAACCTTCCAATGTGTCCCTATTCTTCCATTGCAGATCAATCAACGTCCCACGCGCAGCACCAAGCGGAAAAAGGTAGTGTCCAGCGCGGAGGAGGAGGANNAGGAGGAGGATGAGGCGGAGCAGGTCAGCACGGCGGGGCGTAGACTTCAGCGCAGCACGGCTGAGCCAGATCCCGGCTTCACATCCGACAGCAGCAGCAACGATTTGCTGGAAAAGTGCCCCATCTGCCTGCTGACCTTCCGCCAGCAGGAGATCGGCACGCCGGCCACTTGCGAGCACGTTTTCTGTGCAGCCTGCATCGATGCCTGGTCGCGGAACGTTCAAACCTGTCCCATTGACCGCATCGCATTCGACCGGATTGTGGTGAGGGATTCCTATGCCACGCGCAAGGTGGTGCGGGAGGTGAGAGTCGACTTGAGCAAGTCGAAGACCGAGTTGACGCTGGACGACGAGGCGGAGGCAGGAGCTGCGGCACTTGCGGAGGAGGATGTGACCAACTGTGAGATCTGCGATAGCCCAGAGCGCGAGGATGTGATGCTTCTGTGCGACAGCTGCAACCAGGGATACCACATGGACTGCCTGGATCCCCCGCTCCATGAGATCCCGGCTGGCTCCTGGTACTGCGACAATTGCATCGATTCCGAGGACGAGGACCCCGACGAGCAACTGGAACTGGCCGACGACTTGAGCCAGCTGTACGAGGATATCAGAGGCATGGGCCTGCCCGAGACGCGCCTCCGCGTGCGAGAGGTGCAGCAACCGCCAAGGATTCTACGCACGCGCCAGAACGAGCGCATTCGGGCGGCTATTCTGCGGCGCACTCGTTCCGACACTGCCGCGGCGGAGGGCTCCACTCAGACTCGCACGAGAACCCGCACCACCACAACGACTACAACTACCACAACCACCACAACCCGACGCACCACCACCAGCAGCACGAACAGAAGGGCCGCACCCCAACGACGCCGCCGGAGGAGACCTCGCCACCGCACCTACGTGGTGGAGTACGATCTGAACAACTTTGACGAGAAGTTCGCCCTGAAGACCAGCAAGAAGGTGATTCGTCGTCGTCGACGGCGCCGACGTCGTGTGGCTGCCACCGCCTCCAGTGAGGGACCAGGGCGACGCCTTACCGCCAGCAAGCGACTGGCCGAGCAGATGGGTGTCAAGACGGACGGTGTGCATCGGTCGCATCTGAGCGGAGGCACCGCCGCCAGCTTCACGCTGTTTGGCAACGCAAACGATCTTGAATACTTCTCGGACAGCGAGCCAGACTGCGATGGCGCAGCCTCATCTTCCGCGGGACTTGGCTCCACGGCAGTGCAAACGTCGGTGCGCATCGCTACTGTGGGAGCACCACGCATCCGGAAGGCATTGCTGCAAGGCAAAGCTCGAACGGCGGCCACTTCAGCTACTTCGTCCGCTGGTGACATTTTGTCGTCCATTCTAGAGCTTCAGGATCGCTGGCATGACGCCTCGCGTAACTTGAGCGACGTGCATATTCGGGCCGATGGCAGTCTCAATCTCCCCCCAAGAGTGGCTCCTGCAGCAGCAGCAGCAGCACCTGCACCGGCGGGTTCATCAAAGCCCGCGGAGCATGTTACACAAGCCCCGCTGTACCAGCGCGGAGGAGCTGGCCCCAATTTCAGTAGAGGTGGTGGAGCGGGCGGTGGTGACAACTACAACAATCGCTACAGCGGAAATAACAACTACAGGGGCGGTGGCGGTGGCGGAGGATCCAGCGCTGGTGGAGGAGCAGGCGCGCGCCAATCAACTGGCGGTGACGGCGGCGGCGGAGATGGCCAAGCGGCTGGTGGTTTCAGTAATCAAAACTTTAGCAGCCCCGGGGCCAACAATACCAACAACACAAATGTAACTAGCTTTACGCCCTTCCACCTGCGCTTCAATACACCCAATCGCCAGCAACAGCAGCAGCAGCGCCAGCAAAATATGCCACCTGCCAACCAGCCAAACAGCTCACCTTTTCGCGGAATTGCGCCACCAGTCGCCCCAGTGGTACCGGCAGCGCCAACAAACCCCTTTCCCGGACAACCGCCGCTGTTCGGACCGCCTCCTACCGTCAACCATCATGCGGCACCGGGCATGGGTCTGCCGCCAGTGCTATCGGTACCACCACCGCCCACGCCACCCGCCAGCCTCTCGTGGAACAATCCGATATTCAAGCTGAACACGATGCGCCCAGACAATGATGATGCCGACAACTGTCCCAACTTTTCGATATACTCGCAGGCGTCTCAGGCGGTGGCCAATGCGTCGTCGGCCACGTCTTCGGGAGTGCCGTACGGCCAAGTGGCTGAGGAGCCCGATAAGGTATTGCATTAGTTTCTCTGTCGCTTCTCATAAAGCCTTTGGTTTCCATTTTCCTTCGGAGTTATTCCTAGCTAATGTTGCTTTTATTTTCTTTTAAAGGGAACACAGGACGATGATGATATGAATGAGGATTTAGTACAATTGGACGACGATGATGACGACGAAGACAATGACATACCATTGCCATTGGGACCCGAGCCCGAACCCGTGCCCGTTAATGATGATCTGTACGAGCCGGAGAATCCCACAGATGAACCGGAAGAAGCAGACGTAAACGACAAATCGAATAGCGACGGTGTGCCCATGGATGAGTCTGAATTATCCGATCACGACAGCAACTCTCGCGTGGTGGCTGCCCCTCAACCAGAGGAAGTTGATGATGCGGCAGAGGAGGAGGAGGAGACTAAGACGCGTAGCACTCCCAGTCCGGCGGTTAAGGAGGATCGGGCGGCGGACCGAGACCGGGCCAAGGGTGTGCTGGAGCTGTACGACGATAGCGACTGGGAGGAATTGGACATTGACAAGCCCAAGGAGTTCGAAAAGGCGCTGGACACGGGAACGGAGGCGGAGGCCGCCGCCGCTACTCCGAAACCAGCAGCTTCCAAAAAGTCAGCAGCCAAGAATAAGGATGGAAATGCAAGCGGCAGCGAGCATGAGCAGGATCGATCCTACACACCCTGTTTGGACGAGAAGATCTTGGGCGATGGCGAGGAGGATGCGGCAGGGGCGGCCAAAAAGAACGATACCACCGGCAGTCCAAAGTCTCGTTCCTCCAAAGCGTCCGACAACGAGGAAGAGGAGGAACGCGAACGGGCGCCGGCCATTGGCACGGATATTGTGTCCGAAGATGACCTGACCAACGAAAACGAAACGAAGCGACGCAGTCGTAGCCGCAGTCGCCGTCGAAGTCGGAGTAGGAGTCGCAGCCGCAGTGGCAGCCAAGGAGAAGCCGACAGCAAGGACAACTCCAAGTCGCGGGCTCGTTCGAAGCGGCGCAAGGAAGAGTCGTTCAAGAAGGTGGGCAAGCGGCAGAAGGATCGCAACTACCGCGGCGATAAGCCGGCCAAGGAACGCACCTCCCGTTCGGGTTCGAGGAGTCGCTCCAAGAGCCGGAAGCGCAGCAAGAGCGCCAGTCAGAGTAAGAGCAGGAGTGGGAGTAAAAGCCAGAGCAGGAGCCGAAGCAGAAGCCAGAGCAGAAGTAGGAGCAGGAGCAGGAGTCGTTCGCCCAGCCGCAATCGCAACCGGCGTCGTCGTGGCAGTCGTGGCTCTAAATCCTATTCCCGCTCGCGGTCTCGTTCCCGTTCCCGTTCCCGAGATCGCTCCCACTCGCCTGGTCGCCACAGGATGGCCTTCCGCGGACGCGACTACCAGCGTGGCTTCATGCGAGGCCGTGGCGGTTTGCGCTTTAATTACCGAAACCAGCAGTTTCACAATAGGCCGTTCCAGCATTATGGAAACCAGAACCACCACCACAATCAGCAGCACTTCCACCACCAGAACCAGCACCATGGCCAGCACTACTTCCACCAGCACCACCATGGCCAGCAGTTCTTTCAGCGTCCCAAGCGACGGGAAATGCCGCGCTACGATGTCCGCAATGTGGTGGGAGCATCGCGGCACCACCAGTCGCACGCCAAGGATCGTTATGGTCGCGATGCCATGCGCTCGGGCAGAAGTCGTTCGCCCAGGCGCAGCTCACGCAGTTTCTCGCGCAGTGTATCGCGTGGCTCGAGGGCTGGTTCTCCGCGCTCCCGATCGGGTTCGCCCAAGCGGTTCCGGAGCTTCAGCATGTCGCCAACGCCGCCGCCAGGTACAACACCTTCGCCGCACAAGCAGGGCGCCATTCGTCGATCCTCTCCGGGCAGACGCTATGCCCGCTCGCCCTCGCCCCTGCCGCCAGCTCCCGTTGGCGAAAGGAACCATAGTCCCCAGTCCATGCATTCACGCGGCGCACGATCGCTCACCCCCAATCGAATTAATGGAGGAGGAGGAGGAGGAGGCATCAATCGGTCCCCACTATATCCGGGTTCGCCGCGTTACACGCCTCGGCTGAGTCGAAGCAGGAGCCGCAGCCGCTCCAAGAGTCCCAAGGATGCGCCCAAGAAGAAGAAAAAGAAGTCGGACAAGAAGAAGAAGAACAAGAAGAGGGCGGGCAGCGGCAGTCCAACGGCGGCCGCAAGGATGCGACGCATTTCACGGCAACGTGATCCCTTTGAAGATGTCGACGACTTTCTGGCGCCGCAGCGAAAGCGAAAGAAGGGAGGTATGGGTACTGGCCAGTGGTCGCCCTCTCCATCGCCCGGTCGCTGTGATTTCCTGCACGACGGCGGCGGCGGCGGTGGCGGCGGGTGTCAGGACAAGAACTCTTCATGGACGCCGCCTCTGGAATCGCCCAAGGGAGCCGGTGGCCACTACGACAACGATGGTGGCCTGTCGCCCAAAAAGTCCAAGCGGAAGCGGGACAAGAGCAAAAAGAAGAAGAAGCAGCCGCCGCTGGAGAAGCAGCGCAAGGAGAAAAAGCGCAAGCGGCGCACTCAAACGCCGGAGCCGCTGCCATCCAAGGAGGTCTTTGCCTCCGGCAACAACATCCTCGTGAGCGTGAGCTTTAACAAGGAGGCGAACAGCGGCAACACCGGCTCCACGCTGAACTCGCAACAGCAGCAGCAGTCGATGGTGAGCATGCCTTCCATTAGGGACGATCTGTTGGGCAATCGCATTACGTCCATGGATCGCCTGGCCAACAGCAATCTGGCCAGTGTGGTGGGCGCCAACAAGAAGGGAAAGAAGGAGAAGTTGCGCAAGCGCAAGAAGCTGGAGGCTTCCACCAAGCCGGTGGCCATTATCGACCTGGAACGCTCACCCTTCCAAGTCCACCAGGAGCCGGCGGATGTTATTGTGCTAACCGACAGCGAGGACGCCACCGATCAAATCTCAATGAGGAGAGACAGGGATAGGGATCACGACATAATGAGGGAGAACGGCCAAAGGGAGAAGACGCCGCAGGTCAATTCCCTGGAGACAATCATGGAGACGTCGTACGAGAACATGACGCAGTCCACCGGCCCCAAGACGCCACCGGAGCCGCCGCTGGTCAAGTTCAGCCTGCCTAACAAGAAGCTGCAGCAGCACAAGGTGCGCAGCAATCCGCTGCATGATGACGCCGACGACATTAACTCGGCGGACGAGCTGGAGGCGGCCGCCGAGGAGCAGACGTCCCAGCATGGCCACAGCAGTCACGATGGCGGCGGCCAGAAGATTGGTCCGAACACGCCGCCAGAGTCGGGTCCATGCTCGCCGGATGCGTACGATCCCTTTGAGCCGACCAAGTCCCCCTCGCTCTCGCCGCGATCGCCGACACCCAGCACTCAGGGGCCGAGCCTGGATAAGCAGCAGGTGGCCAGCATGCCAGCGAGCAGTGCAGCTGGTTCCGGGTCGGGTGACAAGGGCGACAAGGATGCCGCTCAGGCGACCGTGTCCAATGCAAGCACCAGCACCCAGACCCAGACCAATGTCATCAATCCAGTGGATTTGGTGATGGCGCTGATGAACAAGCCAAGCAACCAAAGCGGAGGAGCAGCCAATCAGCAGGAGAGCGAGGTAAGCTCCGCCCAATACATAAGCAGCAGCTCCATAAGCCTCACCGTTGGATCCAGCACGAGCGGCGGCGGCGGAGGCAGTGGAGCTGGTGGTGGCGGAGGCGACAACCATGACAAGGCTTCTGATGGCAACTCCATCACTGTCCTCTCTAACGTGCTGCTTACGAGTAGCAGCGTGGTGTCCAGCTCACAGCACATACCCTCGATTTCCAGTCCCACGCCGCTCTCCAAGAAGCTCACACCGCTGCCCAAGGCCGGTGGTGGCAGCGTGGCCAGCAGCAGCAGTGGCATTGGAAATCTGCCCACCACTAGTGGCGGCGGTGTAGGTAGCGGCGGCGGTGTTGGCGGCCTGCGGAATGGCAGCGGCAGCGGAAATGCCGGAGGATCGGCCAATGCCCTGGACGACTCGTTTAACATGGACATCGAGAGCCCCTATTCGCCTGGCTCGGCCGACTACGAGGATCTGTTCGAGCCACCCAGCCAGCTAGAGGGAGGTCGTCGCACGAAGGGTGGAGCAGGCAAGACGGAGATGTTCGATAATCTGTTTGGTAGCACTTCGCCCGTGGGCAACATTCGGGTGACATCGCGCTACAACTCGGGCAAGAAGTACCGCAACAAGGGCGACCGCAAGTCGAAAACAAAGGGTGAGTGGCATTAATTGAATAGTAAAATAAATTTAGACGTTTGTAATTGTGAAACCAATTAATTTGACATTTTTCAGGTGGAAGAATACCCGACTCTTATGACGATGTGCCCAATTCGGCAATGGATCTGCAGAACAAGGATAGAGTGAGTCCATTTCACCAAACACACCCCATAAAGCCCCGACAAACTATGAATGTTCTTGTTTACTTTGCAGTTTTTACGCAAACTCAATCGACAGGAACGTGTCGTTGAGGAGGTAAAGTTAGTTTTGAAGCCGCACTTTAACAAGAAGGTGATTACCAAGGAGGATTACAAGGACATCATGCGAAGAGCTGTGCCCAAGGTAACATTTAAATAGATTTACTTAGAACGAGATTAATTTATCTGTTTTAAAATTGCAATTTCTCAGATCTGCCACAGTCGGTCTGGTGAAATCAATCCACACAAGATTAAAAATCTTATTGACGCCTATGTAAAGAAGTTCCGGGCGAAGCACAAGAAGTTGAGTCTCCTCAACACGGGACAGGTCAGCAGTGCGGTCAAGTGTGCCGCCTATCTAAAGAAGCTATAAGCCAGCGAGCATGAGAGCGAGCAAGCGCCTAGGTTCAGGCAGTAAGTCATAATTTTGACCGCATTTAGCCACACAACTAACATGCGTTCTGTATTTGTTTTTGCAGCATTTTTGATAGACAAATCGAAAGAATTTTTGTGGTCGCATGCATTCCTACAGCCTACCATCATCAAATTTTTAAATCAACTATAATCACCGGCCGCAGTCGAAGGAGAATATGGAAGAGTAAAGGGAAGCCACTCATAAACTGTCATTATAACTATTGGAATTTAGTTGTTAAGCCAATTTTAGGTCACATTACGAATGATTTTTAGATTTTTAGAGCGTAAGCGAAACACAGAAAGATAGAGAGAAAGCGAGAGAGAAGTGAAGAAGTATTTAAAATTAAGCAGAAGCAACCTTTGCCACCCACTATTTTCATTTTTACCCAAAGCACTACACACACACAAAACCACTTTATTTATATATCAAGAGACTAGTTCATTAGATTGTTTATTCATATGTCAGACACAACCTGTAATGATAATATTGTGACTGTGTTCGGCAGTTCATTTAACCAATTGTAAGTAGTCGAGTGATGAAGGCAACACTAATTGTATTTTACCTCTGATAATTTAAAACTATTTAAATTAAATCACACTTGAGAAGCCCAACCCAGGAGCACCAACCATTGGCTTGCATGGAGTACTTTTCTTGAAACGGTCGAGAGTGTTGTGTATCGAACGATTGTAATTATGTATTCATATACGAATAGCTGCAGTGTCGGTTTATTTATTCAAACATTTGATTTCGCATAGTCTGCTGTCAGTCATGATTTTTAAATAAAGAGTAAGATGAAGAGTATATGCATTGAAATATACAATTAATTACATAACACGAATTGTGCTAAATCGTTTTGTAAATATATCCATTTAAATAAAAATAAAAGCGACCATTAACTAATCCAACAATGATAATATGTTGCCTTGAGCAGAGGGGAGGCCTAATCAGTTTCAAGTAATTCATTATTTCTTTTCTATTTCAATTTCAATTAATTTGAAGACTTTCTAAATAATTCGTTTCTGTTTCTCATCGTAGAAACCTAATCCTGATTTGATTTCTCTCAGATATCACGAAATAACCTCCAGATTTCTCTTTGCCAAGAATAAACTGCTTAATATTTGTTTTTGGTAAAGTTTATTAGTTGGATCTTTGTGTTCTGCTTTTGTTGCATTTGTTAAATGTATATAAAGTATGTGTATATAATAAATAGTTTTGCACATTTATAATTTATAATTTCATCGAAAAAATGATTACAGTGTCTAATTGAGGACGTC
>JAEIIH010035431.1:0-53014 GCA_018904745.1 Drosophila orosa
TCTATGAAGTGCCCGATGTCCCTGGGTCGCCGGTAAACTCCGTGAGCCGTGTTGCCGGCTACCAGGATGTACCGCTCCCCATTGCCCACCTGGCCAAGAGCTGAGAAGAGCTCCGTCAGTGACTTGGGCCAATACCAGTGGCCGCCATCGTGATCCATCAGAGGTGGCCTCGAGCAGCTGCCCTTGCAGGTCTGTCCGGTCCTCGGGCAGAGCAGCTCAAAAGAATCCTCGATGTCGACACACTCGGGAGGAACCTCAATGGTGCTATCCACCGCGAAGGACTTCATTGCGTCCAGAATCGGTCGATAGCCGGTGCAGCGGCAGAGGTTGCCCCCGAAGGCGTCCTCCACCTGCGACATGCTCACCTGGCCGCGGTGCTGCTCCAGCAGCCCGTACATGTTCATGACGAACCCCGGCGAGCAGTAGCCACACTGGGTGCCATTCATCTGGGCCAGGCGCTTCTGGATCGGGTGGTAGCCACTCTGCTGGTTCCCCAGCCCCTCATCCGTTATGATCTCCGCATCGTCGCAGGAGTTGAGCAGCGTTAGGCACTGTTGAGTGAATAAAATGTGCTAGAGAAAGTCACTCACGGGAGAGGCTGCCTACCGAGTTCACTGCCCGCGACTGCACCTCCTGGGTGACCGGATGGCGTCGGCGGATGACACAGACGCAGGAGCCGCAGCCGCCCTCCTGGCACATGTACTTGGTGGCCGTTAGGTGCAGGTGCTGTCGCAGGAAGGCGTTGAGGGTGGTGTCCGGGGCGTAGTCCGCCGCCTGCACCTCGTAGGGGAAACCGTTGACGCTGAATCGAATGCTCATCGCTGCAGAGTCGTCGGCCGAATGGAGCGCTCTTGGCCAGGCGCTCCTATTTCAAAGCACTGCTGAAACCTGATTACCTGGTAATTGGGCTAAACGGGTTCGGGCTTGGACAACACCATCAAATGGTACACTACGAGAAATTTAGCCGTTGGTCCAAAAAAATTCACCTCAAACCAGATAATATTTTTTGTATAAAAATGTGTATATATTTCAAATATATAGGGTATAATAAAGACGCACAAAACCACCTATTTATCTATTTATTTCAGCCTGAAGCTAGTTGCTTCATGACCTGCATTCACCACCAGAGTTTCCGGAGTTGTGGGAGCTCCCATGCGGACCCACTCCCGGGGAAGTCCTGCATCCTGACGGGCAGACTCCAGAGCCTGTCGCAGGGCGAAGACCACGCTGACGGCCAGGCAGCAAGGTGGCTCTCCAGTGGCCTTGGAACGCATAAATCCCGACCCATTGGGATTGGGTTTCTGGACCAGCTCGATACGGAAATCGATGGGTATGTCCTTGGCCCCTGGCGGCTTGTAGTTCCAGGTGCGGTTAGTCAGCAGGCTCCCCGTCTCGCGGTCGTAGACCAACTGCTCACTCAGCCAGTAACCCAGGCACATGACGAAGGCACCCTCGATCTGGCCAATGTCGATGTAGGGGCTCAGGCTCTCTCCAGCGTCCTCCAGGATATCCACGCGTTTTATTTGACTGTTTCCAGTGAGCACATCCAGCTCGATTTCCGTCAAAGACAGCCCGTAGATATGGTAGTTCTGCATATCACCCTCCTTGTAGTGATCCGAGGCGATCAGGTTGATGGACTGGGCGTAGGCCGCCTCCACGGTCTTCAGCCAGCTGTCATCCTTCTTCTTCACCGGTTGCAGTCGAGCGTTGAGGGTCTCGCAGGCCTTGCGAACGGCATAGCAAAGGCTTTCACTGCCTACGGCTCCGCCGGTGACCATCGAGTTGGCTCCGTTGATGGTGTCCGAGGATTCCACTTTTATGTAGCTCAAGTCGACTCCCAGGGTGTAGGCGGCCACCTGAGCCACCTTCGTGTTCATGCCTAAAAAACGATGTATTTAATAAATCAAGTTTCAAGGTAACCACATCAACTTACCTTGTCCCATTTCTATGCCGCCATGGGAAACCACGACTGTGCCATCCACATGGTAGATGGCCACTGTGGCCGGGTACTGGCCAAAGTAGAAAATGGGATAGTCCATCACCGCCAGGCCAAGGCCCCGTTTCGTCCAGCGATTCTTCGCATTGTGCGATTCGATCTCCTGCTTTCTCTGCACATAGTCCCTCGACTGAAGGAACTGGGGAAGCAGCTCGGAAATCTTGTTTTCCGCGGCAATGTTTGCCAGTCGCACATCTGCTGGATCCTTCTGCACGGCGAAGGCTACGTGCTCAATGATGTTTTCCATCATGGCAATGCCCTCGACGGATCCCGGAGCGCGACACCAGGTGGAGCTGGGGGCATCCGTCAACACCGCTTTGCCGTTGTTTATGCAGTTGTCTCCAGTGAAGTCATAGCAATTTTGAGCTGTAAACGTCGAGTGACCCTCGATGGGGCTTTCGTTGGGACTCCAGCCAGCATCCTCGAAGAAATCGTTGGTCAAGCCCACAATCTTGCCATTGGACTTGACGTGGCACTGATAGTCGGAGCGACAGGCCCACCGCTTTCCATTGCAGTCCATCATGGACTCCAGGGATTGGACGAAACGAACGGGTCGGGTCAGCTTGTAGGCTGCCAGAGAAGCGGCACAGGCCACCTGGTTGCCACGGGAAATCTTGGATCCATAGCCACCGCCCAGCCTGCGGACCTGTATGGGGTGGGATTGATTAAATCCAATTGTTAAACCTCAAAATATCTCACCTGGAGTTGCACATCCTTGGCCTTCACCTGCAGCATGTGGGCAATAGCAGCCTGGGTGTGATCCATCCATTGGGTGGCCGAGAAGACCTTCAGACCGTCCTCAAAGGGTATAGCCACCGTTGTCTGGGGCTCCATGGTGAAGTGATACTGTAGACCCATCTCAAAGATGCCCCTAACTTCAATGTCAGGCTTATCTGTCAACTTTATCTTCTTTCCCTCCGACTTGCCCACGGGCAGAATGCGCGATGGGTCGGGAGTGGGCGATGCGAATACATCACCCAGGCTGGGCTGCACTTTGAAACCGGGGCTCGGATTACTATAGCTGATCTTCACCAGCTTGGAAGCCCGTTCAGCCTGGTCAGCAGTGAGGGCCACGACTACCCCAGCTGGCTGCTCGGAGTGACGAACCAATCCCGAGCAGAAGATCTCCTCGACCTCGAATCCAAAGCTGGGCACACAAAAGGTGTTCGTTCCGGGAATATCCTGCGCACTGTAAAAAGCAACAACTCCCGGTTGCTTAAGCGCTTCTGAAGCATCGATCTGATCGATGGTGGCTCCCACTTTGGTGGCCCCCACAAAGGAGCAGTACACCGTGTTGGACGTGGTCAGCACATCGTTCATGTAGGTGGCCTCTCCAGAGCACTGGATCATGCCCTCGATCTTCTCCACGGCCTGGGTAACAGGGTAGTTCTTCTTCTGGGTCTGGAAGAGCTGCAGGCCAGAGGAGAGTGGCCGCTGGAGAATCTGACCCCCGCTCCGGAACTTTGCACTGACCTCCGACTCGGGAGCGTGCTTCAGGAGGAACTTGTAGAGCAGTCCACAGGCCAACTTCGAGCGATAAGCGGGACTGGCATCAGGAAGAACCTCGTCCGGCCTGATCAGCTCCACCAGCTTGGCGAACGTCTGCTCCACCAGACTGCCTTCATAGGGATTCTGGCCCACCAGCAAGTTTTCAATGGCTGAGGCGTGTACAAAGTCCGGACGGATTCCGCCGAAGCAAATGCGAGCGGACTTAACCTTGGAGTCGGACTCCAGTTCCAGAAGAAACGCAGCGTTGACATAGGCATGGGCGTTCTGGGCTCGAGGCATGATCTGCGGAAGGAGATACAGGTTAAAATCAAAATCCAAGTCGGGCACGGGCATTATACCTTATAGGAGTCGTAGATGTACTTATCCTTCGGGTAAGCAGGCAGTACGAATGCCTTCAGCAGTAGTTTCCTATCGCTCGATCCTAAATACTCAGACAGCGTCATTTCCTTCTCCTCGGTGTTTTTTTTAACGGTCACAACCTTGACATCCAGAGCCTCAAAGGTTATAAATATGTCCGACGGGAACTCGGGATGTTGCTTTTTAATCGAAATGTTACCCGCCAAGGTGCCAGACTGGAAGGGAAGGAAATTTAAAAGTTATCATGTGATTATGCACACCTCCTTACGTTTCGCACTGGAACATTGGCAATAAGATCGATGTGGTTCCACAGGGTCTCCAGATACTCAAAGCCCGGTTGCTTGGAGGCAGTGCGAATGATTTCCATAGCCTGGGTCAGGCTGAGGTTAGCTCCTAGCTTCAGTTGCTGTTCCTCCACGCTGTGCTGATGCAGTTCCTCCACTCCGTTGACGTCGATGAAGTGCTTGACATCGGGCGACCTCCGGTAGACTCCGTGAGCCGTATTGCCTGCCACCAGCATGAACTCATCCGAATCCCCCACCTTGTCCACAGCCTCCAATAGCTTGGCCACATTCCGGGGCCATTGCCACTGAGTTCCATCATCGTAGACCAAGTTGGGCCGATGGCAGCTACCACTGCAGGCTTGTCCTGTCTTCGGGCAGTTGCGGGCCGTGAGGTCCTCAATATCGGCGCACTCCGCCGGCACCTGGATGGTGCTGTCCACGGCGAAGGACTTCATGGCATCCAGGATGGGACGGTAGCCGGTGCAGCGACAGATATTGCCGCCAAAGGAGTTCTCCACCTCCTTCATGCTGACCTTGCCGTCGTTCTGCTCCAGCAGTCCGTACATGTTCATCACGAATCCCGGCGAGCAGAAGCCGCACTGCGTGCCGTTCATCTTGGCCAGGCGCTTCTGGATGGCATGGTAGCCGGTGCGCTGGTTGCCCAGTCCCTCGGCGGTGACGATCTCCAGCTGGGCACAGGTATTCAGCAGAGTGAGGCACTGAGGAGGGACGAATCATTAGTGATCAAGAGGGCTAATTATCGCCGTCAAGTGGTCGAACCGAGTTCACAGCCCAGCTGCGCTTTCCATCCCGCACCACGCAGATGCAGGCTCCACAGCCTCCCTCCTTGCACATGAACTTGGTGGCCGTGAGCTGGGCATGCTCGCGGATAAAGGTGTTCAGCGTGATGTCCGGCGGAAAGTTAGTCAGATTCACTGTGCAATTGGGGAATATGTATGTCAAGAGTTGGTACGCAAAAACAAGTACAGAAACCAGTTGGATGAGTTCGTTAAAGAACAATAAACAATGGGAGTTTAAATTGCAATCTAATTTGATTGCTCCACAGCTTTGCTAATCACAGTTATTGGATACCAAACTATATGTAATTCTGTTGGGTTTGTTCTCATGGAACCAGCGGAACTAATGATCAGTGTAGTCAAGTCTCTACTTGGTACCATAACTTCTTTATAGAGTTAAGATGTTAGACTTTGCTCTATATATACAACTTTTTTTGCGTATTAATGCATTGAGATTTTATAAGTATTATAGTGTTTGACTTAAGTGGTTTACCCTTGCCAAACTTAATTAAAACTACTCACCCGTGTAGGGCACTCCGTTGATAGTGAATTTCGTAGTCATGTCGCCTATTTTCTCAACAACAACTGAGCAAACAAATACTTAAATGTCAGGTGGAAAAGTCTTATCTATAAATAAATAAATAAATTAAATTAGTTGTTGGCTTTTGCCTAGGTTTTCCATTATTTTCCACTTGCTGCTCACTGGTGCCTCCGTTCGCCGCGGGTGTTGTAGTTCAACTGATCGCGAAATCAGATCAAAGTCGCCGTTCTCCGATTGCGATATTCTTGGCAGCAGTCAGCCAACAGGAGTCACTTTCAAAACACAAGCAAGCCCCGTTTGAACGTAACAACCGTTTGCGTTGAGTTTCGTGCTTGACGATCGACGTTAATTGCAGTTCGTCGGGCCTCAGCTCCTCGATGGAGAACGACTGCCGGCGGACTGGCGGCGCGGCTATATGTGTGTAGCTTCGCTCTCCGATTTTCGGCAGCTGTGAAGTAGTCACGATAACTGCGAGAACAGCAAATGAAAATAAAAGAGAAAAGCGGCTCAGCTATAGCATACTGGATACGCTGGATACCCTGCCTTCCAGTATAATTATTATTATACGATAAGTTTCTGTTTGTATTAAAAAAAATTTCTACGCCTAGTAGGATCCTTAGTCTTTATCAGAAAACATAAGGAATCAGCATAGGGAGTTAAAAGAATCACTAAGAAATTATATATCAACCGCAAAAATTACTGAAAGCTTTAATAAAATAGAGAATTTCAAAAATGTACTGTTAATTAATAAGTTTCCCGTTCAAAACTTACTCACATTAGCTATTCTAGGGTAACCCTTTATGCTGACGAACTAAATAATTAAGAATGCAAAGCGAGGGACTTCATTATGAAGCTAAAATAGTGATTGAAATGCGTATTTATTTACGATTGCATTTATTTTCGTTTTGACTGAGCTGCCTTACAAATTATACTATTTTGCCTCGTTTGATAATATAGTGACTAAGCAAAATGGGCAGACTTACTAATCTGTTTATAGTTTTTGTTCAGCCCAGAAAAAAAAACAACAAAAGAGAAACAAACTAAATCACGTGTTGACTAAAAATAAAAGAGAAGCAGAGGTTGAGATACAAAATAGAGAGTAGGCCGGCCGGCATAAATACATAAATGAATGTCTCTATGTTTGGACATATGTACATATGTATTTCTCCCTCTCGTGAACAATGTTTTCACGCTCACAGCTTTGCAAACAAATAAATTATTTCAAAAGCTCTGACTTTGAAAAAACGTCCAGCAAAAACTAGAAATTCAAGCTTTTGAGTGATATTAAATCATTATGAAAGCTCGCTTTTTTAAAGTTGATTATGCAATTTTAACTGAAAGCCTTTTAAGACCAGCAGCCAGAATATAAATTTAGATTTGATAAAAGATTTGATAAAAATCTCAAAATTTAACTATTTTTTTAAAGTTCTCTGTATCGCTTCTTATACGAACTTTTGGGAAGATTTTATTAATTTAAAATTCCAAAGAAAATTAAGAGAGGTTAAAGTTCATTCTCTGGTTCGATATCGTGCTGTATTAAATTAATTTATAAATGTGTACTATATTTTATATTTGTAGCTTTATCTGTTTCTACTTCAGCTTGAATTCCGCCACTTGGTGACCGGCGTTAAGCAACAAGGTCTCCGGCGTTGTGGGTGCCCCCAGGCGCAGCCACTCCCGCGTTAAGCCTGCATCCTGGCGGGCAGATTGCAGGGCCTGCTGCAGGGCGAATATCACGCTGACGGCTAAGCAGCAGGGAGGCTCCCCGGTGGTCTTCGAGCCCATGAATCCGGCTCCACTGGGCCGCTGACTGTGCACCAGCTCCACGCGGAAATCGATGGGAATATCCTTGGCCCCCAGGGGCTTGTAGTTCCAGGTGCGGTTGGTCAGCAGGCGGCCGTTGTCGCCCTCGTAGATGAGCAGTTCGCTGAGCCAGTAGCCCAGGCCCATGACAAAGGCGCCCTCCACCTGGCCAACGTCGATCCAAGGGCTCAGGCTCTCGCCTGCGTCTTCCAGGATGTCCACGCGCCGGATCAGGATGTTTCCCGTCAGCACATCCATCTCCACTTCGGAGAGAGCCAGTCCCAGCACGTGATAGTTCTGCATGTCGCCGGTCTTGTAGTGATCCGAGGCCACCAGGTTGATCAACTGGGCATGGGCAGCTTCCACAGTGTCCACCCAGCTGGCCCTGGCCTTCTTCACCGGCTTCAAGCGGGCGTTGAGGGTCTCGCAGATCTTGCGGACCGCATAGCAGACACTCTCGCTGCCAATGGCGTAGCCGGTGACCATCGAGTTGGCTGCGTTGAGGGTGTCCGAGGATTCCACCTTGATGTAACTCAAGTCAATTCCCAGGGTGTAGGCTGCCACCTGAGCCACCTTCGTGTTCATACCTATGGAAAGGGCAATGGAGAGTAAATTCGAAGGGGAATTTGCACAGAACTGAGATTACCTTGTCCCATTTCTATGCCACCATGGGTCACTACGACTGTGCCGTCCACATGGTAGATAGCCACTGTGGCCGGGAACTGTCCAATGTATATGACTGGGAAATTCATTACGGATAAGCCCAGGCCGCGTTTGATCCATCGGTTGTTCGCGTTGTGGGTCTCGATCTCCTTCTTGCGGCCGTAATACTCCCTCGACTTTAGGAACTCGGGCAGTGCAGTCGCCATCTTGCTCTTCTTGCTAATGTTGGCTAAGCGCACCTCAGCAGGATCCTTTTGGATCTCAAAGGCCACATGCTCAATAATGTTCTCCATCATGGCAATGCCCTCCACAGATCCCGGAGCACGACACCAGGTGGAGCTGGGGGCATCCGTAAGAACTGCATGTCCACTGAGCTTAAAGTTGCTGTCGGTGAATTCGTAGCAGTTGGCTGCCGTAAAAGTGGAGTGTCCTTGAACAGGACTTTCGTTTGCGTTCCAGCCAGCATCCTCAAAGAAGTCGTTGGACAGCCCGACGATCCTGCCATTGGACTTGACGTGGCACTGATATTCGGAGCGACAGGCCCACCGCTTGCCATTGCAGTCCATCATGGACTCTAGGCTTTGAACAAAGCGCACCGGTCGATTCAGCTTGTGGGCAGCCAAGGAGGCGGCACAGGCCACTTGGTTTCCTCGAGAGATTTTGCAGCCATAGCCACCGCCCAGTCGGCGCACCTGTGACGAGAACTTATAGGATCAAATTGATTTCATGTCGACCGTTTACCTGAAGTTGAACATCCTTGGCCTTCATCTGGAGCGCATGCGCGATCACAGACTGGGTCTGGTCCATCCATTGGGTGGCCGAGAAGACCTTGAGCCCATCTTCGAAGGGAATAACCACCGTTGTCTGGGGCTCCATGGTAAAGTGATACTGTAGGCCCATCTCAAAGATGCCCCTAACCTCCACGTCGGGTTTGTCAGAGAATGTTACTTCCTGCAGCTTTGATATGGCCAAAGGCAGAATGCGGGATGGATCTGGAGTACCGCCCGAGAAAACATGCCTCAAGCTTGGCTGCAGCTTAAAGTCGGAGCTGGGATTACTGTAGCTGATCTTCACTAGCTTGGCAGCCTGTTGAGCCTTGTCAGCAGTGAGGGCCACGACTACCCCTGCTGGCTGCTCGGAATGACGGACAAATCCCGAGCAGAAGATCTCCTCCGCATCGTAACCAAAGCTTGGCTCACAGAAGGTGTTCGTTCCGGGAATATCCTTAGCAGTATAAAAGGCCACAACTCCGGGGTGCTGGAGAGCTTCCGAAGCATCGATCTGATCGATGGTGGCTCCCACTTTTGTGGCACCCACAAACGAACAGTACACTGTGTTGGCCGTGGTCAGCACATCGTTCATGTAGGTGGCCTCTCCGGAGCACTGGATCATGCCCTCCAGCTTCTGCACCGCCTGGGTAACCGGATAGGTGCTCTTCTGGGTCTGGAAGAGCTGCAAGCCGGAGGAGAGCGGTCGTTGCAGCAACTCTCCGCCGCTCTTGAACTTCGCACTGACCTCCGCCATGGGGGCGTGCTTCAGGAGGAACTTGTAGAGGAGTCCACAGGCCAACATTGAGCGATAGGCGGGACTGGCATCGGGAAGAACCTCATCCGGCTTGATCAGGTTCTCCAGCTTGCTAAACGCCTGCTGCACCAGATTAGGCTCGAAGGGACTATGTCCCACCATCAGCTCTTCAATGGCTGAGGCGTGTACAAAGTCAGGACGGATTCCGCCGAAGCAAATACGAGCGGACTCTATCTTCGATTCGAAATCCAGTTCTAGGAGAAAGGCAGCGTTGACATAGGCGTGGGCATTCTGGGCTCGAGGCATGATCTGCGGAAGGACGGACATGTAAAAATGCAAACCAAAGTCGGGAACAGACTTCGTACCTTATAGGAGTCGTAGATGTACTTATCCTTCGGGTAAGCAGGCAGTACGAATGCCTTAAGAACAATATTTCTGTCGCTATCCCTTAGGAATTCCTCCAGAGACATTTCCCTCTCATCGCCGATACTTTTCAGGGCCATTACTTGTACGTCCAGAGCCTCGAAGGATATAAAGATATCCGATGGAAACTCGGGATATTGTTTCTTGGTTGAAATATTGCCCGCCAGTGTGCCAGACTGAGAATTTGGTTATTAAAAAGGCCCGATAGGTCAAATATGCACTCACATTGCGAACAGGAACATTGGCCACTAGGTCGAGGTGATTCCACAAAACTTCCAGATACTCAAAACCCGGTTGCTTCGACGTCGAGCGGAGGATCTCCATGGTTTCCGTCAGACTAAGATTGGCTCCCAAAATCAGTTTATCTCTTTCAGAGCTGTGCTGATGCAGTTCCTCCACTCCGCCCACGTCAATAAAGTGCTTGATATCGGGAGATCTCCTGTAGACACCATGGGCGGTGTTGCCTCCCACTAACATGAACTCATCCGAGTCCTCCACATTGTCCAGGGCTTCGAATAGCTCTGCCATTGTGCTTGGCCAATACCATTGATGTCCATCATCGTAGGTTAGTTTTGATCGCTGGCCTTTGCACCTGCCTTGGCATGCTCTTCCCGTCTTTGGACAGTTGCGTGCCTTTAAGTCCAGATCCTCAATGTCGACACACTCCTTGGGAACTAGGGTGTTGCTGTCCACGGCAAAGGACTTCATGGCGTCCAGGATAGGACGATAGCCGGTGCAGCGACAAATGTTGCCTCCGAAGGCGCTCTCCACCTCCGACATGGTCACTCTGCCCCCGTGCTGCTCCATCAGCCCGTACATGTTCATCACGAATCCCGGCGAGCAGAAGCCACACTGGGTGCCATTCATCTTGGCCAGCCGCTTCTGGATGGGATGGTAGCCGCTCTGCTGGTTGCCCAATCCCTCGCAGGTAACGATCTCCAGCTGGGCGCAGGTATTCAGCAGCTTGAGGCACTGCAAGACGGCGGGAGAGGTGGTTAGTTCCGAGACTGAGGATCGCCTGACTTCTGACCTCACCGAATTGACGGTCCAGGTGCTCTGCCCATCGCTCACTGCACAGACACAGGCCCCACATCCTCCCTCCAGGCACATGAACTTGGTGGCCGTCAGTTGGGCGTGCTCCCGGATGAAGGTGTTCAGCGTGATGTCCGGTGGGAGGACGCTGAGGTCAACTGAGGCATTAAATGGATTCATTGACTTAAATCAAACTGATTAAAGGTCCAGGGAGGATCCACTATCTTTTATTTATCCCAATTATTTGGCATCCTTTAAGCCTCTGCTTACCTGTAAAAGGTTGTCCATTGATAGTAAATGTGGTCGACATTTCACCTGTGTAAACTTCTCTTTCTGGTATTATGAACTATCTGCAGAGGCGATCTGTGCTTAACTGACAGCTTCTGGTTCAGAACCTCCTAATATGGCCTTTTCCCCACCATTGACATATTCAATATTTACCTTTGTTATTTAATAAACAAAGAGCAATTCGCTGAAAATTGATGGAAATTGCATTTCCTCGGTTTGTTGCATTCATTCAACCAATTTGTATACATTTTCCACCTTTGTTGGGCTGCAATTTCCATTATTTGATATGTCGATTAGCGGAGCTAACTGATTCCATTAGTAACCCATTTACGAGCTCTATTTGGCTTGGCCTGAAAAAAGGTTTGTTTGTAGAATTATTTAATTTAATTTTGAATTGGCCAACATTTAGGTATACAAATACACCTTTGTGTGAAGCACTCTTTAGCCCTAACAAGCCTTAATGTTCTTCCATATTGGCTCTCTTATCGCCTTTCGGATTTTGTATCTTGACGCGCGTTAATTAATTAAATACATGTTTCCTCCTCGTTGTTTCTTTTATTAACTCTGCCTCTCTCTTTTAATGGAGGGGGGAGAAGCCGAAAAAACTGTCAACTCATTGGTAAATCATTTGTCAAAATATAAATCGATGTTTCCTTTCGAAGAACGACCGAAAGGGTCGGCCAGACGAAAAAATGTTACATAATCATGCACAAAACATGCAGAACAAGAACCAATCCCAACAACAAAGCCACCGTTCCGCCCTTGCACCTTATCGATATTCAAGAATCGTTTTCCAAACACAAAGTAATCATAAAAAACGACAGAGACCAGAAAAATGATGAACTTTAAACAAGTAAAATTAAAATATGAATAACGCAATCTTTTCTCACATGGCTAAGCATTTTGGTTATAGGAATCGGAGGCAACCCGCTGTCAAACAGGTAAGCAGAGGGTTAAGCCGGCAACGGGAACGGGACGGGGGCTGTGGATTTTGACCCTGTGCTGTTGTTGGGGGAGTGTCCATTGTTGGCTGTTTCTTCTCTTTTTCGAGCTGTCATGCATAATAAAATTCCAATATATTCGACCGTACGCCTTCGCCCTGTCTTCGTTCTCGATTGCGGATCCTTATCAAACAAGAAATGTGACGTGAGCACCTCCGCCTGCTCCACTCGAACTCGAACTCCAGCTCCAGCACCAGCCTCATCTCCTGATCCAGAGCCCGACCCAAAAGATGATGCACAGGCAGGGGACACGGCTCAGGCCCCGGTCAGCAGTCGAGGCGGACCCACACCCTGGCAGAGTGTTGGGTTTTATTGGCCAGCGGCCATTTGATGCTCGCCAGTGCGGCTCGGATGATGACACTGACCCACTGATAGTCGGCCGGGCCGAAATCGAAGCCAAAACCAGAGCCAAGCCCAGGTCAGGAAGGCAAGGTGAGACGCCCCTTAGCTCAGTCCATAAATATGCCAGGTCGGAGGAAGGCCCGCTCGCCTTGGGGCCTGGAGATTAGCTAAAGTTTGCACTAAAACTTTTCGCATCGAGATAGTAAAAGAAAAAGTGAATAGATGAAGTCTGAACTTGTGGCACCTCCTTCAGTCCATAATAAAAAAAATGGATGTGACCAAAAGAACTTCTTAAACAAATAAATAAATAAAATATATGAAATATATGAGGTTTGTCTAATTCGGGTACCATATAACTCAACAAATTTCAAAATAAATATATTGAGCAATAGATTTACTGAAAATATTTGTATACAGGTATTACCTTATCCACCCTTATTTATCAATTCCCAAAAACAAGGCACTCTATCATTCGCCTTCCTGCTCTTTTTGGACAAGCCACCGACCAGCCTTGTTTTGTAATATCGATGAGAGTAAGGGGAGACAGAAATAAATGGGTAACTACTCGATGGTGACACTGTTAACCCTTTGTCACTTCCATTGACAGTTCAATAATGCGTCATTTGGTGTGTGTCAGGGCTGTGGAGATGGGACTTCACAAGTTCCCTTTGGAAGGATTCAGGGGGGAGGCCGTCGAACACTGCTGTCACATCAAACTGGACAAAGGAAAGACAGGGAAGGGTACTGCCAGCAGGTATCAAGAGTTCTTCATCTGGAAAGGGTAAAGTCGGGTTTTTCGGAAGACAGCCTGAAATTAAGGATGATTAAATACAGTTGGACTTTTAATAGCCGGGAATATATTTTTCTTAATAGGAATACAGGCGGTATTTTGTTATTGCAATTGTAATTATGGTTTATTTTGAGTATAAAGTATTATATACCAGTGTTATCTTCTACATACATTAAGTAGCTTGATTAAAAAAAGGAAAGCAATTATAAACTGAATATCAATGCCAGCTTGGTATTTATAATTATATTTAAAAAATTTTTTGTCAAAGCCAAGTTCAAGTTTCGTTAGAGTATTATACTTCCAGTTTCTACAAAACTATTCTCTGCCTTTGTGGGGTCTGTTCTTGGCTATCATCTTGGCTTTCATTGGCTTGTTGGCTTGCGCCTTCCGCGTCCGCAGACATCGGGTTCTTCTGCCTGGCGATTCTCTTGTCGCCTGTCGGATGTCACATTAAATTCGCGTTATTTGCTTGAAATAATTTCGCGTTTATCGGTCTGGGCCAGTCGTCGGATACATGTGGCTCGAGGGTTAAGGGGACACCAGGACACCCGGACACCAGACTTGGCAATTTAATGACTTGTGCTGCAGCAACTGGCAGCTTCTTTATGGGTCGGGTGATAAATGATTGCACTTGGGATATGTTTATGCGGCCGAAATGCCATTTAATTGATTCATCAGGCCTCCATTATTGATTAGCGGTGGCTTTGGAGTCGCTTTCAGTTTTGGGTTACCTGGCAATGGAGCCACCCAGGTGCAAATGGGATCGGTTCGTGATCGGAACAGGGCTGGGCCGCACTGCACCTGCTGCTGTCGGGCCTCACCCCTTCGAAAGCCGCCCAGAAACTGTCGTCGAACTCGTTTGCGGCAGACAAATGGAAATTAAAACGCCATTTAACATTTCTATTTTTACGAGTTCAGCGAAAAATGCATAAAAACTCTTTAAACGGAACGGTTGCTCGACCAGGCGACCCGCTGTCATTTCTATTGGCGACAAATAAACAAATAACAATTTTATATTTAAGTGAAATGAGCTTTGCAGCCAACAAAGCATACAGCGGAAACCTAATTGAAAGAAGCCACGCAAATTGAGTTAACCAAGCGGAAAACCAGGCCATTAAATTCCGACTCTGCAGTGGGAGTTATTCGGCTCCGGATCCCATGGACAGAGTTGTGGGATCGGAATCGGACCTACAGAGCGAAGGGAGCCACACACACTTCCCAGTTCGATTCGATTCGATTCGATTCGTTTCAATTCCGTTCGATTTATGGCATTCGCAATTGTGTGGCAATTTAATAGCAATTTGCTGCTGAGCCCGAAAATTGACGAAACTTTGATGAAATGCAATTGGAAACTTGTCACGACTGCAGACCGAATTGTAGCAATAACAATAACTTGTCTCTCGGCCTAACGAACTACTATATTGATCAGAAATCGAAAGTTGAATTGGGCTCACTTTGGGCATTTCCCATATCGATTTCCTCTTTGAGTAAAGTTGTACCTTACTTAACCCACATTATACATCCTGTCGAAAAGGCTACTCCATTTAAGATTGAGATTTCATGTTTTCATAATCCTTATCTTTCGTTTTGGATATATGAAGTTGTCTCCACGGCTATCTCACTCAGTTTTCGGCACTTATTTGATTTGTCTTTTTTCTCGGGCTTACCCACACAAATGTTCCTCTTTTTGCACAACTTGGCAAGGCGCCTACCTAGCCGATAAAGCCTGAGATAAGTCGGCCGACGACGAACAGCAAAACATTAAGATACAGAGATAATATAAAACAAGAGTCGGGACACTTGTAAACACTCGAATCGAAGATCAGATGCTCTGGAAAAGATTAATACTGAGGCGATACATATTTCTGGGTTTATTTGTATGTGGAGTACTCGCTTCTTAACAATGCATTTAGGTAATGAGGTTGGAGGTACACAATTTCCAGAATAGCAATTTAAAAATGCATTAAATTTCATTTACTACTAATTTATTTATTCATGAAATCCCATAACACAAATTACACAGTTTCAATTTAGATAAAAAGGTTTCAGCGTGACTATTTACTTTTGCTTTTCATGCTCTTGTCTTATTTAAAAATCTCCGGTTAGGGTATCAGCCGAATGGGAGGTAAAGGCACATAAAAAGTAGGCGCGATAAATTATTAAGTGACTGTGACGGGCGACTCCTGGCCCAGCTTCCGCTCCAGCTCCTCCTCGGCTGCAGGCTCGTCCTTCCCCTGCCGGCTTGCCAGTCATCCTCCTGTGGTGTGGAGTTTGTCACCCGACGTTGGCTGGCCTTATCTTCGGATGACGGTGTTATTTCTGTTTGGCTTTATTTTATTTATTTTTGGTTGTTACTTGGCCGCCTCGACGTCCCTACCTCCCCCTGCTCAACTGTGGGAGCCAACAACTTAATTTGTGATTTATTTTTTGCCGTTGTCTTGGCAAGGAATAGTTGCGAGACTCGTACTGCCTGCTGTGGAGTTGCTTAATTTATAAAATAAGCAAAAAAATTAACTGACGTTGATAATAAATCAATTTCCTGCCTACACATTAAATTATACAGTTAATAATAAGCCGGCATGGACCGAGCCCACGTCTGGAGCTGGGTCTGGACCTGGTCGGGTCCCCCGGTTCCTGTCTCCGCCTCGAAACTGGTCCTCGATCTTACGCCTCTCAGACTCAGCCACAGTCACAGTCTCAGTCCCTCAGTCTGCGACCCTGCTCTTTATCTCGCAAATCCATTTGCATCTCATCAAGTTTTGGCTTAACACTCAGTGCGAGTCGCCTGGCGATTTGGGTTTCCGTGGATTGCGTGTCTTCGCCAATTTGTTGGCAGATTAAACAAATTTCCTGCCAACGGCCACGCAATTGGCTCGCATATGCTGCGGCCCGACAGGTATGGCTATTCTACTTTTGTTTAGATTGCACGCATCTTGTTAACATTGGTATAACATTCTGCCAGCATCAGTATTGAGACGTAATGAATTATTTCCGAAACTTGGATAGTGATTCCTGATAGGCATTAGGCAGCCCTCAATAAATACCAAGCTTAGAAAGAAAACTTGATTAAAGTTAAGTCTCCTTTCTTTCAGTTTGTAATGTTCGACTTTAAGCATACAGTAATCTTCAATAATAAAAAAAAACAAAGAAATTATAAATTAATCCCGAAAACAAATAATGGAGTTTCATCTTTAAAGAGGTCCTTTACCCACTTTTAGCCCCAGGGGCATGGCCCGCATCCCGTCTTGGCCGCTTAAGGCACACGTCGCTCGTCCTTTTTTAATTAAAAACTTGCAGACTGCTTAATTTTGTTTGCCCAAATCCCGGGACAACAATGAAACTTTTTTCCAACTGCCTAAGAGGGACGCCTCGTCTCCGGCAAATCCTTTCGCGTGAGCCTCGAGTGAGCTTTTCAATTTGAGCCAGGTAACGAGCGGCGGACTGACTGGCAGGACGAGTGCCAAAGGAGCGGAAGGGAAAGGATGAGTTTTTACACTTTCAGCGCTTCCCCGACGTTTCCGAAACTACTTACGATGCCTTGAACTTCATTTCCTGGCCGGGGCTGGGACCTTTCTGGCCTTTGGCCATAAATCATTGCCTCAAAGAAAGCGGCATAAAAAGAGAAAACAAAATAAAAAGGGGTAAATAAAAAGATAGAGGCGGACTTTTTATATGAAAAGCTCAAGGCGAGCAACAAGTTTGAGTTTGTTTTCATCTTTGTAGACGAAAATAATACGAGCCGTGCCTTTGGCTGCTTTATTATTAACCAAGGTAAATAGCAAAAGGGCTAAATCACAAAAAGGTAGCTGGCCAGGACTCGGAGCCGCTCGAGTGGAGTGTCCTTACCCGCTGGATATTAATGAGTTTTGGCGTTGAAATTAATTGCATTCTGGAACTTTGAGGCAGATTTCCATTTCAATGCGGCCTGTGAGTTGGGTAAAAGTAAAAGGCAGTAAAGGAGGAAGAATCCCCACCTGCCGAGGTCTATCAAAATAGGAGTCACAACTCTCACGGCGTGGCGTCCCAAAGGACGATAGTTTGCAACCCATTTGCTCCTGTCTGGCTGACTCTGTAGGCGGTCTAAATATTAAAATTTACTTTTATGCTTAAACCGAAAAATGAAATGCGACAATCTTTGCAGACCGCTGACTGTCTCCTGTTTCTGTCCCATCTCTTCCAGTTGGCCAACCTTTGTCAAGCACTCAAAGCCGGGGTTTGGCCATAGCATAATGAGCTACTCGGTAAATAAAAATAAATAAGTACGGAGAAACAACCATCTTTTGAATAAATATTAAGAAATTTCTTGGAAAATTAAAGCAGAATTTTCAACAGGATTTCTGTTCTAAGTTTACTCATCCGCATTCCGAAAATGAACTAAGGATCGGAATGGAATTTTTAACTCTTCAACTCAGTGTAATAAAGTGGTAAGAATTTACCCAAAACTCGCCAAAGCCCCTCATGTGCAATTTAAGTACTCTATTGTAATTCCTGCCGCTCCCCCTCGCTTCCTTGTTTATCATTTATGTTATATGCCAAACTTAATGAAAGGGCCGGCTGAAACGTGTAAAGTGCTTTCGGTGTCTGCTCGACGGACCCACAAGCATTATAATGAAATGGCCCCCATGTTCGGGATAGGCAAGTGCGGAGCGGACCGGGATGGACCAGTCGCAGGCTCTTCCCCACGCTCCACATCCGATTATGCCCCGTGTCTCTCTGGTCATCAGCATAATTTAAATGCTTTTTAATTTCGGGGCAACTAAAGTGCAACAACAGCAACGTTTGACAGGGTAACCCCGGACAACAGCCCCGCCGCCACATCACAATATTGTCCTCCCCTCCAGTTAGAGCATTATGCTCGCCAACTAGGCCGTGGGCTTTTAAGTGGACTTTTGATGCTGTCGCGTTTCTCATTACAAAAGCTGAATCAATATTAAATTTATTTTAGCAACACGGACACGAACAGGAGGGTAACGATGGAGGCAGGGCTCTGTTTGTTGTGGTTGTTTGCATCATAATTTTTGGACGTTGGCAGGAGGATAAGAGGGGACCTCAATAAACAATCGTCTGCGGGTTTGTTGCTCTCAACGCGTACTCGGCAATTATTAGCCAAAGCTAAGGGATATGTAGATAGGAAAAAGCGGTGAAAATTATGAATTAGCTCCGGGTTCTAGTTCCAGCAGGCGCTAGCATGTTTGGTGTTCAAAGGGAAAGGAAACTCACGAAGAGGATAATTTTTTAAAATAAACTAGAATTTGGGAAAGGAATTTTAAATATTCACTGGAATTCCTTAAAACCAGATTTTAATTATAATATCCTAAGCTTTTTTCTTTCCTATTTCCTATTAATATGTTCCTTATTAATATTTATAGTTAAGAATCTATTTATATATAGTCTGATTCTTGAATTGCTACCTACAGTTCATTGAGTATTGAGACCAATATTCCACCTGCTCCACCGAACTAGTTCATTGGTAATTTAGAACAAATCTGGCCATCAGGTAAATGGACCTGCTTTCATATCTCAAATTCCCCCCTTCAGTGGCCCAGTCCGCCCCGCCAATACTTACCCTAATGCTTGCATATAAATTGGCTCACGTTTCCTTGGCTTTGAGGATTATTACACTTAAATTAGCAACTTGGGAGCTCAACGCGTGCAATTCCAAGCAGGGCAGGAGAGGGAGCAGGAGGTTGACTTGGTTGTGGCGGTGCTGCTCGAAGGGCGGATTCCGCAGGAGGAGGCCAGGCCACATTGCATAAAACATGCGTTTCGGGGGTTGCTCGACCTTACCGAGATGTTTACGTGCCTCAGCTACGATTCTCCCCATTCCCATTCCCATTCCCGGTCTCAGTCCCAGTCCCATCAAGGATCCGCACTGTGTATCTGTGCCTGTTCGTGAGTGGGTCCTTATCCCCCTGGAAAATCTGACAAAATCAAATTGTTGCCATTTTTACGCATTTCATTTAATTTGAAGAACGTCCGGGCGCTGAAACACCTGTGGGACCCCTGACCAGGATCCAGGATTCGGTACTGAGGATTGGGGATTCGGAATCCGGGATGCCGGCTTTGGGTGTGGGCCACTTTAAGTGCCACATTTGACGTTTTATGGGGCAAAATTATGGTCGGCCGGAAAATGAAATGTGTGTGCTCATGTAATGAGAAAATTTTTGTGCTTTTGTTTAGCTTAAATTAGCTCAAGTGATGAGTTTTCCTTCTTTGCCACTTTGTGTGGGTTTATGAGTTTTAGAAATTGGAATGGATCCGGGCGCCATGGCGGTGGGGTGCCAGTACAATATCCGAAGCTGAAACTCTTTTTCACCGCACTCCGTCAGCCACTGACCACTGCTCTTGACACTTGAACGGGGACGATCCGATGATTCGAGCTTCATTTGCTTACATTAATTGAAGTTTGTCGCTATTTGCTCAGGAGCCACCGGGAGTCCGAAGCCAGGACAAAGAAACACTTTGATGTCGATTCCCCGATGGCTTTCGGGTTTTAATTAATTTCTTTTTGTCCAGCTCCAGCTGCTCGAGTATCTCTGTTGACTTGTACTGGATTTAACATTAATCTAGCCATCGAGTGTTGCCATCAAACGATTTTAATTCCATTTCCCCTCAAAGCTCCCAGTGGTCTCCTTTGCCGAGCCAAAAGTGGAATGCAATTTGTAACAGAGACATTGTTAGCGGTGATCCGGGGACGACTTTTGTGGTCAATAATGAGAAATTCCTTTGGCTGCGCTTTGTAGTCATCGAACGGAATAAAAAGCGAGTGACAAAAATGGAGACCAGAAAAATCCTGGGCAAAAACAAAGGAGAGTATTTGCAGTCAATTCAATTAAGTAATGGCAACGAAGCCACACACAAAATAAAAGAAAACACGGCGCTAAGGAGGTCTCCCTTTTTTCGTATCAAATAATTTGAATTCTTGACATTGCGTTCAGTGCTTCCCAGTGTTTCCTCACCGACATACGAGCTTGTTGTGCTCCTGACATTTGAGCAGCTCGTGCACGAACAGGACGCGAGGGGACTCCGGCTGGAGCTCCCAAATCCTAAGACAGAGCCCCAAACAATCCACGAGTTGTCAGGAGGTCCCTGGAGTGTCATAGAGTTGAGAACACAAACACTTTTGGCTTTTGCATCCTGGGGTTTTTCCAGCACTGTCTTGCCAAGAGTTTTCTTTGTCTTTCGCTCAAGTTTTTGTTTTGACGCTTGCCTGAATGTCAGTTACATGTGCATAAAGTTATAAGCCGAGTCCACTTCAACGGCATGAATATGCAAGTCAGGCAGATGTGTGTGCGCCAAGTGATTGCGTGGGGATTCGGGGGAGTTTCCTGAAATATTATTTGGCATTTAAGGGGCAATAAGCATGTTAAAATGTTTGTATGAGCTACTTACTTCTCAGGGTCGGCAAGGCTTTTAAATTTTCTTGTGAAATTGGCTTAAGGAGGCGGTAAAAAAGCCTCAATATAGTGGGAACCTTTTGGTAAGGAAATTTATATATAAATATTTATAATAAATTATTTTCCTCCCTCTCAAGGAACACGAGTACCGTGCAAATTACTTTTCCTAATTCCAAGAAGCTGAAAACTTTGATTGAAGCATTGAACCCTAATCGGATCCACCTCCACTTCAGCATTTTCCTTTAGAAGTGCCCCCCCTAATTAGCCTTACAAGCTCATCCCTGGGATTACATTGTCTACGAGTTCACCTTCAATTCGCTGCTGGAACTCTCAACTTTCTTCATCAGCGATTTGCCACCTAATTGTTTGGACAATTAAATCATTAAAATGTTCAATGAGGAAACAAGTTCTTTTGTTTCTGCATTTTGGCCGCCTGCCCGCCACTTGGATCAATTATTTGGCGGGGAGGCAGCCAGAGTGAGTTTGGGAAACTGCTGGTTTCGTCCGCAAAACTTTTAATCAAATTAAGTCACTGGCAGA
Organism: Drosophila orosa; assembly: GCA_018904745.1. Taxonomy (NCBI): domain Eukaryota; kingdom Metazoa; phylum Arthropoda; class Insecta; order Diptera; family Drosophilidae; genus Drosophila; species Drosophila orosa. Next base: position 21,288 of record JAEIIH010035431.1, read on the forward strand.
GCCGGAAATGCGGCTGACACAAAGGTGGACATGTGGGGGAGGACATCTGGGGGATTGGGCCGGCAAACTTGGCCTGTCAACCGGAGGCGATTGCCGGCGACAAGTGGCGCTGTGGGCAGTCCCCAGAAGCCAGAAGCCGCGCAAATGCTCAATTAATAGAAGTTCGTCGACTTAATGAAACGGCGGCGGAATGCGCGATGGGAACCGGTGGGGACAAGGACCGGGATCATGTGGCTTTGGTTGCGGCTCCTCCTGGTCTCTCCGTCTCTCGGTCTCCCGGCTAATTGAATCAAAGCAATGTCCTGGCACACGCGTCGGCTTAATTGCAAAATTGCAAAGCATACTTTTGGGCGTGCTAGCGGCTGTCAAAGACATTCAATACGGCCTCACTTTGCCCTCCCTCGTCTCTATGGATTTTTCTCCCCCTCGCCCACTTGGCAAGTGGACAGGCAACACAACCCTTTGCCCCCTTTTAAGTGCTGAGCGGTAAAAACAATTAATATTATGACCTGCAGGCACATTATCTACCAACAAACGCAGCCGCCCTTCGAGTCCCTGGGTCCTTTCGCCATGTTTGTGGGTGTGTGTTTGCCTATCGCCTGTCACTGACATCCTGGCGAAAGGGCGAAAACGGTGAGCCACGAGCCAAGGGATGGAGCGGGGGCAAATGGGGATTTCCCGGCTCGCCTTTTAAATGCTGGCTGTGTCCTGCTGCTTGTCTGCTATCCGTGCTCCTCCTGCTGTTTGTTGGTTTAGAATCTCCTTAATTATGCACTTGTTTACTTAACACTAAAATGCGCTTAAAGGGTTTCTGGGGAAATAGACTGGAAGCTAGAGGGCGACTAAATAGTTTGCTGTTCGCAGGCAGAGTTGGTTGAAATCACCTGAAGTTTGGCGTAATTTGTTTTTATCTCTAATAGTCACAGGCTTCAATTCAATGTGAGTTCAGCCAAGCAATAAGTACCTTAATTCCTTAGGGTAATAATACTGGTAAAACCCTAGTTTAAAACAATTGCAAATGAAACACAAACCTCAACCTTAGATCATATTTATTCGAACACTGATTATGAAGTCTCCACTTTCTGCTGGAAATACCGCTCATCGGAATCCCTAAACTAATTTCTGAGGTGCACAATAAACTGATGCTCCTTTGTCTTCACCAACTTTCCGAAGTGGAGCCGAGTTATCAACAATGTTAACATGCTGCCATCGCAACTGCTGCCGCTTGAAAAGCATTCAAATTCCATTATGCTCACACCTTGCAAGGAATCACTCGACAAGAGATTCCCAACAAACTTGAATTGTTTGAGTGCCCGGGGCAGCGGTTCACATTTCGAGAGAAGCTTCAGCTTCATCTCCTGCTCTGGCTCCAGCTCCGGCTCAGGCTCAGGCTCCAACTCCAGCTTCTGCTTCAGAATTTCCATACTGGCAGACGCAAATAATTGCATTTCCACCCGGGACCCCAGTTGCCGGTTCTTCTTGCAACGCAATTTCCTTAACAAGTTCTACGGGCAACTTTCGGGGGCTACTTTGAAAGGGCACCGGCCGAGGAGTTAAGCGGGGGCGCCGACAATGGCGGGGCCCCGGCCATATGATATCAATTAAAAATTTGTCTAATTAAATTGGAAACTTGTACGGGGAGTAACGATGCCGCTGGCCGACCGAGCCACTTGAACCCTGAACCCCACAATGGAAACTCAGGAAGTGCCGGAACAAAAGCGGCACCGCACCCACGTGGCATCGGCATCGGCATCGCCTGTGCAAGATGAGTCTTCGGAGGCACTTGTTCTCAGCAGCTCCTCCGCCTTACAGTGATTGCCAATTTGTAGTAAATTTGCAGACGGCCACGCCCCTCAAATGTCAATAAATGCCGAGAAATATTTGACTACCATCGAGTGGTGAGTGCCAGTCTTGCGGTCGGGAGAACATTTTGCAAAACTATGCTGGGGAAAGAATTAAGGGGACTTACTACACAGAAAGAAATAATAACTCAATGAGGAAAATTACAAAAGGAAAGTCAGCAAAGTTTAAGAACTTACCAGACCTGAAACAAAGTGTTTATTGTACAGTTCTTGATTTCAATCAGAGATTAATTTAGTGCAAGACTTATGGTTGTTATTTATTTTCTCTCAGTGTGATCTGCCCTGTGGCCGTTAGCCTAATTGATGCTGCACTTTTTGGGTGCCACCAGAGGGCACTAGATGGGCGAGTTCGACGGCAGGAACCAAAGTCCATCCAGACACTCCATTGCAAGAAGCTGTTGATTTTTACTACCAAGTGAGCACACACTCTCATATTAAAAGTTGCTAAATGGTCGTCGTTGTTAGCTGCTGGACCGAGGACATTGGGGAGGGGCAGAGGTACAGTGAAGCACATGGGCAGAGGGCAAAGTCAAGTCGAGTGACTCTCGCCTTGCTGCTAATGAAGTTATTGTCGAAGCTGCAAAAAGGATTTTCGATGTGGCTGCAGACCAAACAGAGAACGTGGTGGAGTACGAAAAAAGGTTTGTATGCAATCATGAGAACTGATTGACTGTCGAGTCTTCAAGGGAGGCAGAGAATAGGTGTTAAAAATTCAAGATTTTAATGTATTCGTTGGCGATGCAATAAAAGAAAACCTACAATGTTTTTTAAGTCCAAAGATAAATCCATCGAATATTTGATAAATTGTAACTTTATTTTTCATGTTAAATTGAGTAAATGCCTCTAACCTTTTACTAATCACTTTCCACTTATTGTTGCCAACATTCCCTTCATTATAATGCCCACACAACCAATTTGATCTCAGTATTCAGTGTGGAATACGATCACCATACCTAATCCTGAATAAATTCCCTCGGATTCCGATGCACTTGCCGCTGCTGCTCCTGGAGGGACAATGCCAATCGCTGCTCGCCACACATTTTGACAGACAACCGTCCATCGGCAAATAGTTTGCGAGCGCTTTGCACCGACTCGGTGGAATCCCTGCCAGGACTCGGCGTTCCCCCGCTCTCCCACCCTCCATGTGCACACTCTCGAACCGAGCAACCTGATTGCATTAAATCGCAAATCGAAATCGACTCATGTTTTATGGATCAAATGTGACTGTGGCCCATGAATACCACCCCACCCGCCCGGCCGGCCCTCGCAATGGTGGGACTGGCATTTTGCATAAATATTCCCCAGTGCGGAGAGGATGATGACGAGTCGTTGAGTGTGGGACTTTCGGAGCCTCGTCCTCGTCCACAGGCTAAACACACATTTTCCACAACAATTGACGATGTTGTCGATGGATGTTGCTGCTGCTGTGGCTTTGGCTGTAGTTGTTGCCGTAGCTGCTGCTGTGATTTTCATATTTGCGTGCAAACAGCAATCGTTACAGGGCAGCCACTGGCCCTGGGGGTCCCCGGAGAGAAGGGGGTATGGCGGGCACTCCATAGTGCCCGCCCAAAGACAATAAGCGGCAACATCAGCAGCAACGGCAACCTCACCGACCAGCAACATCATCGCATCGGCGGCAACATCCTCGGTTCTAAGCTGTCTCGCGGGGCGCAAAAGCCAAACAACATTGACGAGCAAACTTCGCTGGCAGTAAACGAACTTTGCCTTTGATTTCCCTGCTAACTGGCAACTGGCAAAAAGGCAGCACGGCCAAAAAAGACAACTCCTTTAGACCAGAGACCAGAGACCAAATACCAGGGACAGGGAGCAGAGACCATAGACCAGAGACCGGAGTGACCGAAGAAAGGTCCCAGGAGGAGGACAAGACAGCGCACTTGGCTGGGCAAAAATATGCAAATGTTTTCGCCTGCTCCTGCCGTGTACCGCCTTCGTTCTTCTGGCCAATCTAACAACCATATTTGGCCACTCCGCTTGACAGACAACAAAAAGCCACACAGTCCCAGTCCCAGACCCAGTCCCCCAGCAGGAACATCAGACAGGTCACCCGCCCTAACCCGCAACGCCCCAAACATTTTGCTAGCCACTGGATCGGGAAGTATCCCCTTTGACTTGCCAACTTGTTGTAAGGTTTTTGTCGGTGCTTCCCTTCCGATTGTGTTGGAGTATCTTGGCTATTTGAGATGGCTTGTCGGGATTTTGTATTTTAGATACTATAAAATTATATAGCCTTTTTTTTTACAGATGATGATCAGTTTGTTAAATGTGGTTCCAAATAGCTTCAAATACTAACAGCAATAATTAAAACTTATATAAAACATTTTAAAAACTTGATCCACAACTGTTGAGTATTTCCAACATCGACTTGAACTCTTTTGTTATTTTTTCGAGTTGGTAAACTCCCGGCGGTATGCAATTTTCGCTTATGCAGGAAAGTGTGTGCTTGTGTCTGGTTCCCTAAAAAAAAAAGAATGTGTGTGTTCGTACGGTGTGAGTGCCTAACTTGATTTACTACTCAAAACCCACAACTCCATTTAGTCTGTCAATATGTCGATTTGCCCCGCCTTGCTGTCCACCTTTCGTCGTCCCACCCAGCTACTCCTCGTCCCCATTCTCTGGCTTGGTTTTTTGTTTTGGCTTTTCTTCTGTGGAAAATGCGCGTTTTGGTTACAAACATGCCAGCAATAAAAGCAACAACAAGTTGCTACAACTACCACAGCGGCAGAAGCAACAACGGTTCGAAGCAGCAACAATAGCAACTTTTGCTTTTCGTTACGGTGAGTGTGGCTTTGTTTTTGCTGCTTCTGCACTGAGAAAAAAGGTGCTTAATATTGTCTTCCATATGAAAACCTTTTAGATGTAATCAGTAATAAGCAACATCTAATTTGATAAGTGCCCAAACACAAACGAATAAGCCTTCTAAGGAATCTTATAGATATTTTAGAGTTGTAGGTGCACTTCCCCTGAGATGAGTAATCGTTTTAGATGTTACTTTTCTCTCAGTGTATCCATGTGTTGTTGTCCTTTGCTGGCTAGTCCATAATTGACTGGCTGTTAAATTCCTGTCATTTTTTTTTTTTTTTGCAATTTCGGTTTCTCCTGCGCTGTTGCTGCTTCTTGAGCTTCGCTATATTTGGCATGTTTTGTGTTTGTTTTTTTTTCCTATCTGAGGTTACCCTGATGGGCGTGATTTGTGGGCGTAACGGTATTTAGTCTGTGGAAGACAAACCTTCTTTTGTTGTCTAGCCTTTGATTTCTGGTTGCGTTTTTTACGCCGTGGGAAAGGACATTTGGGGCTTAGCTAATGGGTTCGCCCGAAGCCGTGAAACAATCGGAAGATGTTTGGGAGTTGAGGTTTAGCTCGGATTTCTATGGGGGGGATAACCACTAGAGGCTTCTATGATTGACAGTTCAAATCAGAGTTTATATTGAAGAGGTTCTTGTGTTTAGGAACTTAGTTGTTAGTTTTACGTTCTATTCCTTAAGAATCCTAAATAAAATTTCCACTTATACTACTCTTTTCGTTCCCTGTTAAGATTACCAAAAGTGTATATCTTCTCTGATCATCTGCAACCATTGAAATACCCCTCCCCAACTCATCGAACTGGCTAACTACCATCTACGGACATGAATTCGCAATTAAGTTACGGTTTTTGTTGTCCAAATATTAGCACTTGCATTTTCAATAAATGTCCGTGACGGGCGACGACAGCAGCAGCAACAACTCATCGAAGTCGTGTCGGAGGGAGCTCATTTGCATGGAAGTCATTTGAAGTTGAGTTGGCAGCCGAGGCAGGAGCAGCAGCCTCCGATAAGTTTGACTTCAGCAGCAGGTTCAGGTTCAGCTTCAGGTTCAGACTCGGATGCAGATACAAAGAACACGCTTCATTTGGTTGGGAGGAGGCGGGCTGGAGGTTGCTTGGAAGTTGGAAGATAAACAACAATGGCACGCACTGATTTGACCGGGGACGTGGACGTGGACCGGGGCCAGGACATCCACAGGGACGGACTCTTGTTCAGGACAGCTGACAACACTTGATCTTTGATTGGCAAGGAGATGGCCAAGGGCCCAGGAGCTGGCGGAGGAGCGAGACCGGGCAATTAGCAGAGAGAAATCCATCCGAGAGGCTCGGCTGAAATGAAGCTGAAGCGTTGAATGCCTCACTAAGTGCATGAATAAATAAACCGAAAGACACTTGACGGCACTACTACCTACGCTCTGTCCGCCAGCCAGCCAGCCACCAATCCTGTCCACCCAAACCAAGACCCCTCATCGCCTCCTTGGCCAACACATGTTAACAACTTGATGGACGAAAAGCCAAACTGCCCAGAAGCTTACATTGTAAGCAAACAGTGAGGCAGAGGGGCTGGAGAATACATTCACTCCAGTGAGTGGGCACTGTGAGAAATAATGAACATAACTGTTGAGGTTATTTGTTAATAAATAATTAAAATCTTGCTGAAAGAAAGGGAATTCAATAGTAATATGCACAAGTAAATTGAAGCTCACAATACATATTTATTGCTTATTATTATTATTATTGCGTTTTCTCTCTGTGTGAAAAGTGTGGACAACCTCAAGCCGCAGAGTGAAAAAAGCTCTGCCGGAGACACACGAGTATATGCAAATTGAAAGGCAAATAAAATTATTATTCACATTTTTGGCATGCCCCATGAGCACTAAACTAACAGCTGAGAACAATGCAAAAACATGGCCAAGAAGGGGGGACGAGGCGGCCAAAAGGGACTCCCTTGGGGGCCAACTTGATGGTGTGACAGACGAGGGAACTTCTGAGAGAGAGGTTCATAAAAGTCATACGTCTCCTGACGATGATGTGGATTGCTGATGGCTGAAATGGGTTGGAAAAATTGATAGTTGGGCATTTAAAGTTAAGTGTTAAAGAGCGAACCGAAGGCAAAGTGATATATATATGTATATATTTCAACAAGTTTGTATATATTTATAAAACCTTTATAGCTTATGTTGCTGTTAAATTACCAATTGATTTTTATGTCTCCAACTTATATTTCGAATGACACTCCTGTATTATTCCCGCTCGAAAGCCATGCCACGTCCGGCTTACTTATTCTATCCTCATTATTCGACTCATTACGATATTAAAAATGCACTCAGCTCCACACTTAATGTGCAATGCTCCGGGCCTGTCCCGATGGGATAAGGCCAATAATTTCGACAATTTCGGCAATTGCAACTACTAAATAACTAATTGCCCAACTACCCAGGTTGCACGATGACAAACAACAACAACACCGACAACGGAGGAGATAAGTGCAGCATTTGTCTGTCTGCCGGTGGAGACAACAATTTGCTTTATGTATAAATTAAATAATGAAATTTTGCTAATTGCCAACTGCCGGACGGGAAAGTCAAAAGGATCTTGGGGCAAACTTGAGGCTTTAATTCAATTTTTAATGCTTAAGTTTTGGCCAGCATAAATAAATAAGTTAGACAAACAAACACAAGCACAAGCACGACTGTGCAGAAGAACTAACGAATGTACATACATGCATCCTTGTGTGCTTGTAATCTTATCGAAAATCTTGGCAGAAAGGCAAATGCCAATATTTGCCTGGCCCCAGTTGGCCAATGATTGAATGAGTGAGTGAGTGAGTGAGCGAGCGAGTGAGTTGTTCACTTAACTTTTAGCCCTGGCCAAGACAGGATTTTCAATTAAAATTGATTTTATGCAAATTTTCAATTAGACCAAAACACACGCTCACACACACACACACACACTCACTGAAGGGCAGCAGACAAACAGGCAACAAACAAACTGTTGTTGTCAAGGAGTTTGCCAGGATATCCTTATCGTAGACATTCATTTCGGACTTGTGCAAACCACTTGAGATAAATAGATTTTAAGTTGCAGACTATCTTTTCGTATTTCTTTCTCAAATATCCGCATGGATGTGTGTCTGACTAAGGGGGACCCCGTGAATGCTGATTACGTAATTGCATTTTAGACGTCGCAAAATTTTCGTACAACATTTTGGCGTTTACTTCATTTGCAGCGCCTTTCAGCTTCAATTAGAGCCATCCACGACGAGTGTGTGAGTGTGGGGGAGTGCTAAATGTTTTCCAGCATTCACTAATTGCATTAAAAAAGAAGTTCGCCCGCCATTCGCCTCACCCCTCCATTTCGCATCGTTGTCTGGCGCTTTCGCCAAATTATACAAAATAGAGCAGACAACAAGGGGTGTCGAGCCCCAAGGGATGAGGGCGAACGGCTCCCCGCCTGGTCACGCCTTTCGTCGGATGAGCTCCTCCTCCGTCGGCTGTCTTTGCCCGTTTAAGTTGCAATTTGCTTGCATGTCACTGGGAAATGCTTTCAGACAATGTTAACCAACGGGAGCTGGAGCAGCGGGATACGGAATACGGAGTACAGGACAGGACAGGAGCTAACAGGACAATTTATCCCTGTGCTGGTGCCAATGCATTAGTCACAAGCACTTCGAAGTTCGAACAGCATTTGTCCACCTGGGGAGTGGAGTGCTTTCATGGAATTGGGGTGAATAAACACAGTATACTTAATATTAATTAAGATTAATTTATAACTATAAATATATTGTTAGATAAACTTGAATATTTACTCTACATATTTAAAGATGCTTGATACATAGTACTTTTCGTCCTCAAAATAACAAATAACGCACTATCAAATATTTGCAAGTCAGCAAAGATAAAAAAAGAAAGATAAAAAGAATAACCTTTGAATATTTGTAGTATTTTATTTTTTAGTTAAAAAGTCTGCCCAACAAATTGACCAAACAATAAACCCGTTTGCACCTAAGCTTCCAAACTCCAATTGAAATAAAAGAGATTTCCATGTAAGCCCATTTTGATGTTGACACACAGGTAACATTAACCCATTACAGCTCGGAACTGAAAACTAACACCTACAAGTGTCGCTGGTCGAAATCCCTGATACTACAAAAAATAGAAACTACAACTAAGCGAATATGGGCTAAAGCCCGGACCCGGAATAACAAACTGGGCAAACATTTCGACAAAACTGAGCCGCAAAATTGCTTTTTAATGCCACACCGCCGGGAGGCAGTGGAGCGAGGGAAAGGCACATATCGATGGGTCTCCTCACTCTCACTCTCTTCCCGCTGGCGTTTGCCTAATTTCCGCCGTCAGGCAGCCAAACTAAGCCATCAGATCAATGGAAAACTATGTCAGCAATAGGGATTTTGTGTGTTTACATTCTGTTCTCCCACGCTGCCAAAGGGTATGGGGAATTTTCCGAGCAGCATGCGCTGGAGTTAGTTAGTAATTTTAGTACAAATCAGCATATTAATTGAGGTAATTATGTATCTAACTTGAACATTCTCGCTGGGATTATTTTGAGGAAGCCCAATTTGTGTTATTTAACATGCAATTTTAATTGCTTCTTTGAATCCTATTAAGACACTAATACTATCTATTCCTTTGATTGTTTGATATACCTAATGAAAACTATTAACATAGTTTAGTTTTTCCTAAAATTATAACTTATGGATTTTAGGTAGGGCATTTCGAATACCGACTTTGATATTATTTCAGCTTTTCACAGATTATTTTTGCTGACTTTGCTTCCACGCCGTGAAAATCGGTTTAAAAACCGATATTGGCCCTAGTGAAAGTTGGTAACTGTGCTATCAAGTGCAATTAGGAAATTGAATAAAGGATTTCGGCTGGAAAGTGAGATAGAATCGAGAACAGAACATTCTGGGTATTTGCACCGCCTGCCAGTTCGAAGTGCTCCGGCATTTTGGCATTCGTCTGCCTGGCTTGGGGCAGTCATAGTCATAAAGCCCAGGAAACATGGCCGGCCTTCATGGCGGCTTAACACTGACAGGTGTAAATTGCCGAGGCTTAACAAAAGCCACTGCAAAGCTGGCCGTAAGCAGGAGCAGGAGCAGCAGGACACTGGCTGTACTGGATGTCTTTGGTGTGCGTTTAATTAATTTGACAACACCCCGTCCCACACAGCAAGGACTTATCCAATGGGCCTCAGCTAAAACTCTCCAAGAACGTCACTTAATTAATTTGCCTGCTTGCTGGCTGTCCGTTGGCTTGCTGCCGGTCCGTCCGTGGGCTGTGTGCACTTAATGCCGGAAGTTGAAGAAATACGGCCACATTTGGGCTTCATGGCAAATTTCATCACATGCCCGAAATGGCAAGGAGCTCTGGCACCAGCTCTGGTCCACCGGCCCGCATGTGTGTGTAAATCAATCAAAATGCTTCCGCCGGGAACCAACAAAGGCAGCCCCATCCCCCGCCTTGTTGCGCAACCACTCAATTTATGGGAAATCTCATGCTAAAGTCTAAGAAGCTTACAGCGCCCAAAAGCGTTTACGCATTTTTAACCCATTATGCCCCACTCTGAGTTGGTCTAAGCCGCTCTCGGGGCGCCACCTCCGATGTATGCTATGCCCGGCCCCAGCGTCCCTATCTACCTCTGTGAGTGATGCCGACAAACTCATTAGAAGCCAAAGGCAAGTCATAAATTTACAAACAGTCCGGAGAGCAAACCGAAACCAAAGACGGCCCTCCGAAGCCGCCCATTCTCCCATTCTCCCCGGGAAGCCTCACTGGTTCTGGCCTGGGATCGTTGTGTGTGCCTTGTGGCACGTGGAAATGCTGTTAAAGCCAACTTCCTTGAACTGTCAGAGCCTCGACTTCTCCAGCTGAAGTTGAAGAAGTGCCCGGGCATCCTGCAAAGGCTTCTGATTGAAAACGAAATGCACACGGAATTGGGAGATAGCCTGGCAAAGGTTCTGAAAACGAAAATGAGCTTCTGTTGCTAAAATACATTAAAATTAAATTCAGCTTGCATATTGTGTGATAGTCTGTTGTATTATTCTCAACGAAATATGTGTTTAATATTTAATTTTGCTTCTGCCTCTGCAAAATAGTTGATAAATAAATCTGTACTCATCTCTGGTGCCTGCAGTCATAATTCACCCGTTCCCCAAACGAAGCCCCATTAGCTGTGCATTATCCGATCTCAAATAATCCAAGCTTCCACGGCATGCAGACTTGGGAGGAGTTGGCACCCCCATTCCGTATGTACGTTTTCATTAATGGATGGCAAAGAACAAAACGCATCAAAGCGGATTATCCAACCCCCCCACTCACATTCACACTCACTCATCCATCCTGCAAGTGCACACGAAAGCCCCCAAAGCCCCCGCTTGAAATCTCATCATTGATGGCGATGGCGCGGTGTCGGGGAATCACTCCGATGCACTAAAATCCTATTAAATCTGTTTGCCAGGGCAGGGGCGAGGGCCACAACAAAGGCGGTGCCAAAAACATTAGTCAAGTATTTTCCAGCCATTTTTGGCTCACGAAAAATGCAAATACGCCGAATGTGATGGAGATGGAGATGGAATACGGGTATAATGAATGCAATTCGCTGTTGCGTGGTTTTCTAGAGTGCCTGGGTTTCCACCGCAAAAAATGAAAGGCGCTGAACGGAGCAAAGAAGCACACGAAGCCATTTGAAATTTAAAACCAACAACAGCTCCGACTACGCATAATTTACCTCCTTGGGTAAGTGGCAGTGCTCCGTCCTCCGGCCTCCAGCCTGTCAAATCGTCAGCTCATGGAAATATTTTACTCCGCCGGCCTCGATCGAACTCCTCCACTCTCTCCACTCCTCGGGCGGCGTGCGTGGGTGGGATTTGACTCTCAACCCGCTCAGTCGTGGCACTCCGCCACTAATGATTATGCCAGCTGGCAGCTCAGGACCTGGTCGCGGGCTCTCGGATTCCACCAACGTCGAGTCGCCACGGATGGTGGAACAAGTGAGCTGTGGCTCAAGAAGTGGGTGGTGTGCTGTAAAGTCAGGTTAGCCGACTGTTGTTTTATAAACGTCTGCATCACTCTCAGTTTCTTCAATTATAAATAAATAAAGAAATTATTTTAGGACCGTTTTAATAGTTTTAGCTCCACCAAGTAGCTGGGTAAACTTAACTAAGCTGCATGCTTAACCCTGGAGGAGCTCAGCTGGCAATAGCAAGAAATTTAACGTCCTCTAAGCTGACCCAATTAGTCGAGCTCAGCAGTCTTCTATACATACTATTTCCAGCACAGAATTCTCACAGCTTCCGGCTGATTCTTCTGCTGGGTTGCTTCAGAAATTACATTAAACATACTTTTATTTAATTCCCGTTCTAAGCCACTCCCCCCGGGAGTGTTGTTGTACATGCTGCAGTTTTCATAATTTATTAAATTGCCAGTCCTCGGGCCCGTGTCTGCTCCTAGCTTACTGGTATCTCCAGCTCCGAGAGCATCCAGCTCACTTTTGCGGCTTGTCTGCCCGTCTCCCTCGCCGGGAATCGCATTAGCTGCAATTAGTTAAGTTTTGCGCTGGCCATTTACAGTGGCTACTGCCAGTGTGTGTGCAGCAAATTAACAGTTCATAAATATCCCACACGAAGCCGTAAATAGCTGTCGGGTGGCTCAAGGAGACGAAGAGCTGAAGATAAACTCTGGTCGCCGAGAAGCTTAGAGATGAGCAAACTGGTAAGACTATTGTTAAAAGTTTATCTATGGTTGTAGAGAAATAATTTCAGTGGTCAAAAAGGAAAGAATACAAGATCTAAACTAAATCTACACATAAGCATAGAAACCACTCAGAAATAACCAAGTTTTCTGCGATGGTCAAGAGTTTTTCTATATTTTCGATTAACAATTCATTGTTTATGCTTTTTAAAAACCTCAAAAAGGCCGCATACATCACGTATTCAATTTGTCAAAAAACAAACTAAAGAATGGGAAAATAAATTGGAAAGAAATGAGGAATAACAAGCCAAAGTCGGAGGGGCCAAATCCAAATCCAAAGCCGAGTTCGAGTCGCTGCACTCGCATCCGCATCAGCCTCGAGTTTGGCTCACATTGTCACCTGGTCTGGGTAAATGTCAATTGTTCGCCAATCCCACGGCCTCTGGGACACGGGTCCTAGGACTGAGGACCGAGGACCAAGACCCGGGATGTGCTGTGGGGTTGAACACTCAACAAATTGCATGTCAACAGCTCTGGCACAAACGTCAGCGCATTGTGGCCCGACAGGATTATCCCCTGGTGCACCTACAGCTCAGCTCGATCCTGGATTAGAGATGACAAAAACGGGGAGAGGTACGTAGGGTTTGCTAGGACACAAACAATTCACAATTCTGCGATATTTGTACTTCCCCATTTGGCCATGGCAAGTTGAAAATAATTATCCAGAGATCAGGCCCGCCATTGCGAGTCAATCGAGCTTGTAATTCGTGTTTTCAGCTATTCCGTGGGACCCTGACACCGTCGCCCACGCAGCTGCTTCCGCAGTGTCCCCGCTTTATGGCCACTCGAAAATGCTTTAAATACGAGCCTCTTGGTTTACGAACTGTCCAAAAACGGAGATGTCAACAGGCTGCACTCATAAATTAGTTAAGAGCCGAGAGGAGCACCCAGAAATTAATTGTTATCACATGGAGTTTATCGCTTGGAACTTGCAGTTTTTTTCACATTTTTCTGTCTTTTTACGGAACCCTAAGTTCACCGTTAGCGACTGAAACTAATTAAGTTTCCACAGTTTCATTTTGGTAGTCGGTCGGTGCAGTTGGTTTACATTTTTATGGCTTTATTTACGACCTTTCCTCATTGGCCGCAAAGAACGAATTGTTTGGGTCTTTCTCCCAACTTCTTTTTAATGTATTTTAATACTAATTACCACACGATCCACTCGTTCCCACCTTTGTCCCTTCGACTGTCTGCCCACTACCAATTTTTAGTTTACGACTTTTCACATTTTAATGGCCTTCTCATCGCCACAATCCGTTAAGAGTTGGAATTTTATTTCTCGTAAAAGAAATACAATTTCAGCATCATTAAACGTAAAATGCTTGCCTGCACTAATTTCGTTTCTTAATATTTTTCCAAACACCTGAAGACCCCGACCGTCTGTTTCTAATGATCCGCCGCAAACTCAAGCTTCAGAGATGCTCTTTTTCTCTATCGGTAACGACTTGAGTACAATTTTATGGTTCACTTTGTGAGAGATTTGTTTGTTGTTGCTATTTGGCTGCGCTTATTGCACTTAATGCAGCGTATCAAGAAAGGAGACCTGCGAGAAAATTGGATTCTTGTAAAATGAACCTGTTAACCAGAAGATTTTGAATGGACAAGTGGCGAGGAGATTGTCCCTAATGGCCAGCGATTGTTCTTTCCCAATGGAAAGTAGATCTTTAGTTTTGGGCTAACCAATTTTTTACGGGTTAACTAATCAATCTTAGGTTGAATGGGAAGAACAATAACATTAGGTCAGAAAGGTACTTTCAAATTTTATACATCATCCAAGTGTGAAATATCTTTGGGCTTTGGAAATCGGTTTCCCAACAAGTTGGGGTTTAAATTAAATTTAAAGTAGTATTCACTCAAATAACCTTAATAGGTCTGAAAGTTAATTATATATCTGATAAAATTACTCACTTAATCATTCCAAGAACTGTGTCACTGAGCCATCAACTAAAGTTCCTCGTGCTTGTAAAATCTGTCCGCTTAACTTTTGGCCAACTAATTGCATAATACAACCTCCCGCAATATTTTAATGTAATATTTGACAATTACAAATTTCCACACACTGCCACCTCACGCCAAATCCCAGCTTATGCTGGGGAAGAGTGTCGTCGGGCCACAAAACCAAATTACTGGCAATTAGTTGACACCAACCCAGCCAACTTTCTGTGACAACTTGCTGGCGGCTAATCTGGGAGGAGCTTCCGACAATTATTTATGAGTACTCACTGCCGCAGCAGTGACTGGGAACTGCGAACTAGGAACTGGGAACTGTGACTCGGATTTATGAGGGGGAGAAGTCAGCCAAGTGCATTTTATGTGATTAACTTTTTATCAAATCCTTTCAGGGCAGCAAGTTGCTAAAACACGAATCGCAATTGCAATTCACTTTGCTTTCCCTGCCCCCGTTCCCAGCTGGATTTTCCCGAGGGAGCTTTTCACGAATGTTATTCTAAATATGCGTTTATTTATTTACGCTGTGGCCAAGGATGCACACTCAGTTGCTCGTCCAGATGCTCCCGCCTGGTCCTCATCCTCGTCCTCATCCTCGTCCTCGTCCTGTTTGCACAATTTTCTGCTCCAAATCATTTTGCTGGGGCAACTGTTGCATCCTCTGCGGACTGTGGCTGGGTCGGATGACATGTTTGCAATTAAGGAAACTCTTAACTAAATGACAATGGCAAACGGATGGCACACAGACACACTCAGAGATGGCCAGATACTGGAGTTGGGGCGGGATTACCCTTGGCCCCAGTGCTGCCCTCGGTTTCGGATGGAATTGTTAACTCGGAAATTATGCCATCCAGAATAAATGTTGACAAATTGTTTTTGCCATCCCCCGCTACGCTGTAATTCCAAAGTTATTTGCATTTATTAAATATTATGCCTGCCCAAATGTTTATCATACGTCTTAGATCAGAAGTTCGGCAGTAGGGATTGTTTTCCAAAGAAGGAGTTGTTCTTAACCGATATCTATGTGTAGGTTAATTGGTGTTTATTTATATCAAAAATGTTGAAACTGTTCACAATTTTGCTGTTAATAAAATGCTTTATTTAAGAACTTTTAAGACCAATAATCGCTTTCATTTTTCTCACACTGTGGCCTGCTGTTAATCGCTCTCCTGCTCTCATATCTCAACTCACTCCCTCTTCTTGTGGCTGGGATAAACCCAAATGTGTGGTTAATCCTTATCGTCGGTCACAGGGTCCCCTGTACTGCCTAAGCCTCCCCCGAATCCCACCCTCCGTTCTCTGCAGTGCGGGGTCCTTGCAGATAACATTTAAAGTGCATTGCAAAAATTGAACTTGACTTTGGTGTCGTGTGTCGAAGGGACGAGCGAACGGCCTGCCTGTCGCAGGAGTCCTGGCTAAACAGGCAAACACCCGCACAGGCTAACAAAATTACGGACTCTGATTTTCGAGCTGTCATTTGTTAAAGGTCCTTATCGTGATGCCAACGCCCCGAGTTGCCTTGAAGTATGCATTAAGAGTGCGATTGCTGGCCGTGATGTGTTTGGCAATCGCCCAGGCCAGGCCAGGCCAGGCCAAGCACACAAATATCCTGCCGCTGCTCGGGTGTAAGGATGCACGCTGTACGCCGAATGCTGCACGCAGCACGCTGCACGCTTTTATCCTGCATCTGACACTTAACACTTGAGTGGAGATCCTGGCAGTCCATTAGGGGGAGTCCTCGCACTTCCTCCTGTGGCCATATGCTTATCGAGGCAGCAACACAACAATTATTGTTATTATTGCTTGGGAACTGCAGCGGCTCCCTTCTGGGAACGTTTCACCCTCGTCCTCGTCTTCGTCCTCGTCCCACTTCCCCTCGATGTGATTTCTGATTTGTGCATTCGATTTCGTTTGAGTGGACAATCGAATTATGATGCCGAACGTTTTCCGCAAAGATTTCCCTTTTGTTCAGCCACCGATTTCCGAGGTACACGCATTCTCGGGCGATTTTTTATGGGATCTGCGGCTGCTCATTTGTTGCGGACACGTTTTGGCCCCGTGAATTCAACTGTGAATCAAAGTGAGACTTTTATTCATTGCACACTCACACGGCATCTTCAGTTCCGCAGGATAAGTCCGGTGACAACATCTTTCTCCCTTCAAATCGACGCCTTTGAGTGGCAGCTTCCTTTGAGTTCCCAACTTCTTCATTATCAGCAACATCATTGTGCTCCTCAGTCCACCAGAGACGTCTGCTCACGGTTTATTATTTTGATATTTCCTCCTAGGTTTTCCTCAATGAAAAGTGTTTGCCGGTGGTGATTTTTCCGCCTTTGGATTGCTCTAAGCTGACTTTAATAGAGTCCGTTGAATTAACATTTGAATGGAAATGTAAGCCATAGAAATGTGTTGAAAGGATTCCATTATATGGCTGGAAGGTGTGAAATGAAAGTGAATAGAAGACATTTATTTTGGTTTAAAAATATTAAACTATATTTTTTTAAAGGGTTTCTTTAAAATGAAATTAGGAGTTATAGTCTCAAATGATGTGCTTTTGGTTTGTAGCAAGTAGTTGTGTCTTTGAAACCTGGTTTCTCTGGAAAACAATGAAACTGGTAAGAAGGGTAGCTTTGTTTATGTAAATCATTATTTTAGAAATATTAGCCATATTTTCTTTATTTTCTATGACCTTTTTCCATAGCGCAAGCTGTTCGTGTGCCGATTCTGTAGGTTTCCATTTAAAAGTCGCCAAAACATCCTGAACTCCCTGATGCTTCAGTCGTGTTCATTCAGCCGACATGCTAATTTCTTGGACAAGCCTAAGCCAGTCCACGTCGGCTTAATGTCGATTACACAATCGACTTCCAGGGGACCGCTGGGGTCCGACTCTCCTGTTTGCTCCCCTGCATTTTGGGAACCAGGAATCGGCAATTCCTTGTATTGTTTGCCCAACGTCGCGCGTCGTTTCAGGAAAAGGTGCAACGGATTTTCCAGAGACTCTGTGCGAGTTGAGTTTCGAAATTTTCGATCTTTGTTTGTTTGTCTTGGCGAGTCGAGAGCCGAGAGCCGAGAGTCGCGAGTTGCTAGGGATTTGGATTGGGTTTGGGTTTGGGAAGTGTGGCCAATGCAGTTTTACAATCTGTGAATGTGAATCAACAACTGCAGCATCCAAATTTCGTGGGTTCTGTTTGTCCTACGCCCGGTGCCGCTGGCTGCATTTATCCGTTTGCTATAATCAAACAAGAAATGGTAATAAAGGAGGAGAACTGCAGACATCTCGGGCTGCATGTGCCACCAGCGACTTCAAAGCGAGGTGCCGATCCAGGCTCGGGCAACCTGCTCGTTATTGGTTTCCTCCTCTGAAGATCTCAACGTTTCCCTGTATTTCTCCTTTTTTTTGTATTTAGTTTTCTCGTTAACACAGCGCCCTTTAATGGGCTCGCGGCCCAAGGGGTTAGATGAGCCGTTAGCTGGTTATCCAGCGCTATAAATCAATAATTAAATATTTTGGTCGACGGTGGTCGATTCACTGGAACGTGTGAAAATCCTTTGGTAATGTAAACAAAATAATATTTTTCCGATTTCCAATAAACGCATGCATTGGCAGGGCAAACAATAACAAACACGCATTCTCTACCCTCAGGGGGAGTCCCAAAATATAGGGTGTGTGCACTGATATTAAAAATTAGGCTTTATTATCTAACAAATGTTTTATTATTTATTGCTTTCAGAACTTAAATTAAGTATATATTTTATTTAGGAACCTATTCTTGTGTCGCATTTGTATGGTAATTATTTTTTAAGAAGTAGGAAGACTTTTACAATTTGTCTAGGTAATATTCCAAGCTAAATTAGAGGTATATATTTGTATAAAAGTTGTTACGTATTCACCAATTAATTTTCTTCAGTGCAACTTGATAAATTTGTGAATGCGTTCTTGGGCTCGGCAAACAAAGCAAACGATTGCGTGTTCGGTTGCTTAATAGCCTTTGGTTAATGCAGCAAGTTACCCCTCCGGACAGCCGATGATTGCACTCACTAATGTTGCTCTCACACTCCCCCATCACCCACCACTGCCGCCCACTGCCAATCTCTACGGTCTGATTCGGAAATTTGCGAATTTTGAATTTTGATTAGAGATTAAATTGTCTCTGGCGATTAGCATCAAATCGTTCGCTCTGCTCTCGGCTCGCTGTGCAAACAAGCGTATGTTTGCATTATCTTCCCCGAATGCAATCTTTCACCCCTTCTTCCGCCACCCATGGCCTCGTCGAGGAACTACTATAGCTGCACAGTGGTCAACCCACCACCATTGGGCGGCGAAATCAGCGAACCGAGCGACAGCCAGCGGCGCACTTCGTGCTTCGTTTGATTTAGTTTGTGCTCATTAATTTTGCGGTTAACATTTTCCTTGCACGCTGCCCTACGCCGGAAGATGTGAGGATTAATGGTCGATGGAAATATCCTGACTAGTGGTTGCCTATAAGGGAAAGAAAGACTTTGAATTTGAAACTATATAATAAATTAAGGAATTCCTTTATAAAACAAGATTAATTTTTAACGAAAATATATTAGTCTCCAAATATCTATAGTATTTTTTATGTTATCAAATTTATTTCGAGCCTGTTGAGAAATTTTGAAGCCGCCTCGACTTGCCAAAACAATCCCACACCGGATATGCGATGGAAGGGCATACATCAACCCGGATAGCCGCCGCCTGCTGACGTCCCATAGATAAATGCTGTGCTCAGGACTTATGAATATAATCCTTAAATTATTGCAACAACACTAGTCGGTTTTTGCGCAAAACGGAACAAAATAAGAACGCAGCTATTACGTGTGAAAAAGCCACGACCAGGCAACACCCCTGCGTCGTTCTGGACGGATGATGAACCCAACCCACTGGGGTCCGGGATCAGAACGGCACCCGCGTGCCACGGCAATAATTATGGGCAACAATTATGAGTGGGAATGCGCTCTTGGCGGGATGATTAGCTTTTTGGGACGCGGCCAAGGGACAATGGACGCCATTATCCTGCACATTTACCGCACTACACACATGCCAATATTTTTGCAGCGCTGTTACCTCATCTAATTGATGCGGTCGTCGGTCAACGTGGGTTTTTGTGTTTCAGTTTTTGGGCCTCCGTTAATGGCAGACGACGCTGTGCGGACTCCGCCCACTTCCACCTCGCTCATCATCATAATGGAGGCCGGACAATTATGCGGCAATTAAATGAGCTCAAACGGGGAAAGCGATTTGAGGCTCTCTCGTAATTGTAGAAAAATTATGCAAATATCCAGCAAGTT
Source organism: Drosophila orosa (assembly GCA_018904745.1). Classification (NCBI taxonomy): domain Eukaryota; kingdom Metazoa; phylum Arthropoda; class Insecta; order Diptera; family Drosophilidae; genus Drosophila; species Drosophila orosa. The sequence goes on from JAEIIH010035431.1 coordinate 41,001, forward strand.
GTCGCTGCAAGCTGCAAGTTGGGCCATGCCAGCAGCACCCGTGGCAACACATTCACTGCGATTGTCAATCAGCATTAAAAATCAATAGAGAAGAGCCTGGCTCCAGGACATATTTCTCCCCCAGAGAGTGTGTGTGTGTGTGACAAAATTTGTGCTGCAATCGTCCTCCAGGCCTCGAGGATTATGAGCGTAAATTAACCCTTATTGCAAAATATATGCGACAGTTGATTGACAGACAAATGACAGGACACATAAAATAGCTCCGAAAACGGAGGCCTTGTAGCATCTCTCTCACTCTCTGTGAAAGCGAGGGAAGTTTTTCATTTTTGATTTGATTGAATTCGATGTACATGTGTTCAACATGACACTTAGTAGCGGCTTAACGCTGTTTAGACTCTCGATTGTCAGCCAAGAAATGCAATATTGGCAATATTGGTGACGTGATAGGGTTTCGTAGGGATGCTCGGAGGCTGGGAGGGAACAGAGCATCACAAATTGAAATTGACATAATGTTTTAGCATTGAGTGTAATAATGTTATTTCTTGGAATTTGAATTTGAGAGAAGGGAAGCCACGAAAATAAAAATAAAAAGGTTTGTAAATGACATTTGTAATGCTGTAAATATGGAGGGGATCATATTTTCTGTGGGAATAAGGAGAATTAAATGTAAATTCAATTACTCTTTGTATAAATATAAGTAAAGGAACATTTAATAAAACAATAGTAATAATAAATTAATTCTTTATTACTAAACAGACACTGAATCAATATCTTGAGTAGGTAAACAATTTTAGTGTTGTCCGTTCAGTCTTTCACCTTTCCCTTACCAATAATAGTTTTTTATGCAAATGTTATGCGACTTTCTTCACCTTTTCAATCGAATCTTGTTTTCCCCTGCCAAGGCCCTTGCAACTTTCACACTTTTTATAAAGAAATAGAAACCAAATCAGCATTAACACCATCTTAATGAAGTGTCTCTTTTTAATTTTCAGCATAATATTATAATCAATTCCAAAGACCGATACCATTGATAACTTCATTTTGGCCAGGTAATGTAGTAAACCGAGAAACCAATTTGGGAGAATCGAAATTTGTTGAAAAGGGGAAATGGGGAATAAAAAAAAGTCTCATGATTAAGACGTTTGGAACTGGTCGAGTGAGATGTGAAAAGGAGTTAAGATAAGAACAGCTGCCAGACAATAGTGTCACATTTGGAGCCCACATGTTTCGGCTTGGACACGGGATTTGATCGGGGCGAGACTACAAAAAAAGGTATCCGAAATTTACATATTCCCAGCTCCCTTGCACTGATTGCTGCAACTTATCAGCGGCTAATCAGCAGCATGAGGCCAGAGTCAATTTGGAATCTCAGCACCTAATTTCGTCGGGTAGCCAGATGCGTTCTTTTGACTGCCGTTGTTTGCTTCCCGGCGCGATACATTTCCACGGCCCTTTGTCTGGCCTCCGAGTGGGAGACGCGGTGGAGATGGAGCTGCAACTGGATCTGATGATGTGGAATGGCTCCGAGGGCTGGGGACTGGGACTGGGCATCCCACTGAGTCCGTGTGTGTGTTGGAAGGCAGCTTTTAATTAAGAACGAACCCGATTCCATCTGAACCGAAATGAATGCGCAGGTGTTCAGCGGGAGTTCCCTTCACAGGTCCCATTTTCCCAGCCGACACCTACGGTTTCACAGCTCGTTTTGTGGAACTCCGTTCGGGTTACATCATCTGGTCCCTGGTCCCTGGCCCATGGATGCTCTTATAAATAGCTCAATTATGCCCCTAATAATATCGATAATTCCATAAGGAGCTCCGACCTACGCCCACCAAACCGCTGCTAAGCCGCTTTCAGATTTCCCGAAACGCATTCAGAATCGGCTGCTTAAAATGCAAATGAAGTGGCTGATTGGTTTTGGTCTGGTTCTTGGTCATGGTCTCCGGACTTTAGTCCACAATTATGGGACTCAAGCTGGCACTTAAGTAGGCTTTGGCTCAGGAGAGGGATCTACTCCCGCAGATCCTCTAATTAGGCCAAAGAACGCCTCTGAACCGACTATGCACGTATACCTGATCCGTGCTCAGGTTCTTCCTCCTAATCCCCCTTACCTTCTCCTTGCAATTATGCTCTTACATTTTCTTTAGAATTCTTCATCTTGATTTCCTGTGGTGTTTATTCGATTTGCACTTGCCCGGCCCCACCTCCTCCCACTCCCTGCTTAGCTTCTTGAAATCTCCTCGATTTCTTGAGTATTAACAATGAGCAGGCAAATTTTCCTGCCGTTTCCCTTGCTTCCGGCTATGAGTCATCGCCTGACATGTCTCGCAGGTATGGAAGATGCCACTTTGACGATTTTATCACTGTCACTGTGATCTATGTCATTGGAATTGTGATAGCTGTGCATATCATGGTTTTTCTTTTAATATTTTTAATGTTTATTTTGAGGTTTTTCTTTATTTTGGTAAACATTTGCCATTTTCTATATTTAAAAAAAAATAATTCAAAATGTTCACAAAGTGAAATAATGTCGGTTGGCGGAAGATTAATTTAGTTATTATTCTAAGCAGTTATTTTAAATCTTAAATATATATAAGCATCTCAAAGTATAATTGAAATAATGTAAAAATTCCATTAAAAAGTGATGTAAAGCGTGTTTATAGCTTAATTTAATTATGTAATTAAGTAATGTATTTAAAAGCAGGGGCTTTTGATCAAATATTTTAAATTCATCACTTAATTTACTTTATTCAAGTCACAAGCGATCACTATTTCAAAATTTATTGGCATCTCTGACTCATAGCTGTCCTCCTTCGAGGGAATTCGCGATATATTCTTATTCCAAGACATAATTAAGCGTGGCATGGAAAAAGCGGTCCCCTCCCCGGGGCAATTCGCATCTTGTTCCGTTCTGGTTGGATTCGATTCGTTTGGATTCGCCGTGGTCCCGTGGGTAAATTGATATTCCTGTCATTGCTGTAATGATTTCTGCTTCCTACGGCAGGAATCGCGGTCCGGCGACTGCCGTGTGCCGTGTATCCTGGCGCATCCTGCCTGCGGTTTGTCGTTTTTTTTCTTTCTAGCCGCGAACAGGATATTGAATTAAAGGTACGGCAAACATTTTCTTCGAGATTACACATTGATAGCCGAGCAGAACATTTAATTGAGTTATTAGACGGTCGATGAACAAAGCGAGAGGGAGAAGCCAGAGTTAGAGGGAACAAGAATGAGAACATAAATTAAAATTGAAAGAGGAGCAGGAATGACGAGGATAAGGATGTCGATGAGGCTGTCTGTCGTCTCCTTCGGGGGAACATTTGTAGGACACATGTTAGACAAAAAAGCCGCTCCGAGGAGGGGGCAGCGATAAGAAGAAAGGACCTGAGGCCAGCAGGCAGTCGGATGCGCTCCTGTCAACAGGATATGCCCGAGTGCCGAGCACATTTCACACCTCACAATGCAACAATGCAACAAAGGGCGGGTCCGGCACAGGATATCAGCTGCTTCGGCAGTCCTGTTGAAAAGTGAGATGCCAGCGAAGGAGCGGGAACCGCAAAGGCAAAAGGGGACAGCCAAAACCGAAACCAGAAAAAGAAGGAGTTGACAGCACAAATGAAAAGTCAGCCTCGGTTTCGGCTGATTGATGGGCCATGATTGAGCAGAAGCCAATGAGTCAAACGGCTCCTTTCACTTTAAACCATAATCGGAGACTCGAAAGTCGAAAGTCCGCCCTTATGATCGATGGCAGGAGGTGTGAACAAGGAGCTGGCACTCCCCCAACAACCAGGCCATTATTCCCCGTCCCCGGAGGCCTCCTTTTGCTCCTTTCGCCGCTCCTGCTGCTCATTTGGTACGTGATTCGACCGCAAACTGTTTTGTGCAAATTTCCTTGGAAGCATCTCAGCTACAGATACGACCGAGAATACAGCTGCGGAAACGGGCCCGGACTGGCCAGCAATTGGAGCGCAAGAAACTAATTAAATTGATAGAATTAGACAAAAGACAGCCGCCGGCTGTGCAACCGAAGCGTTGAGGGATCGAACTCCCTCCGCTCCCTCGGCATCTCCAGCTCATTGCTCATTATTCTGGACAAGTGTGCCAGGGCCCAAGGAAGCTGGCCAATATGAACACTCGAATGAGGTACAGCTGAGCTGATGGTGGAATGATGGAAAAGTATTTCGGGTATATACCAAAAAAATAATTGTAAGAAAATATATATATTTAAAATATGGGAAAAATAATTACCTTTTTCTTATAAACATAATAAATAAATTCAACAATTAATGTAAAACTGAATAACAAGATATTAATCTTAATACATTGCATTTCTTACCTAAAACTAGAGTGGCTTGTATTTAATTCAGTGAAAATAACAATCACTTCCTATTTAATTTCTTGCTTTTAACAAATGTAAACTATTTAAATATTTGGAAATATAACTTATATTTTATATTTAAAATTCAAACTGTTTCACCCAACTAATTGACCCGTTCCGTATCATTGCCAAAAATTTGATTGAGCTTCAATTACGTGTTGAAATCTTGATGGCCTCACTGCCGATCTACAAAGGAAATGTACATAGACATGTCATATAGAGAATATCCTCTGGATATATATTAAATTAATTACAAAACGAATTTCGAATGGATAATGAAATTTCTCTGTGGTCATTATCGGACATGCTGGGCATGCACAAAACGGAGCCGCAAATGTGGCCAAAGTGAAACAAAGTAGCCGGCGGGGCGCAAGGAGCCGAGTGGACAATGGCCAAAAGGACACGACAGGCAGGCCAGAACTACACGAGCGCATTGCTGGCGCATAAATCAATGGAGGATGGACAGGCCGGAGGAAGTGGGAGCACCCGAAAAAAGCCAGAAAACAGGAGATTCAGGGCAGGAGGGGGCAGATGTGGCCATGTGAGCGGAATTGAAAATGAGAGCGCAGGACTCCGGCTCTTAGACTCAGGACTCAGGGCTCGGGCCTGTCATATGCGACGACTCCCTTTCGATGTCTTCAGTGGCGCGTAAAAACAAAGGACTGCGGTCCGAGGTCAACCCTCTTGGAAAAGGTAACCTCGCCGGATTTACTTTGCCGCCAGGACATCTTAAGGATTTAACTGGCCCGGCAGAGCCACTACCCCCGTTCCCTGTGTCCCAATTCCGAGACCATCCGGCAGAAGAAAGAATTGTGGCCGGGCAATAGATTTCTCATGTTTGGGATTTGTGTCCTCGTGTGTGAGGGTCCCCGAAGTCTTATTCTAGTGCAGTTGACATTTAATATGGCATTATCCCTGCGCCGCTGAGTTATAAATAATGTTACATTTGCCATTAAAAACATAAAAAACAACGTGCAACAGCGGAGAGCTTAACCCCAGAAGGTCTCCCCTCTGCCTGGGATCCCAAAATTCACCCCTAGTCGCTGGTCATCATGAAAAGGCAATCTTGTTACAACTCCCATGTACGAGTATTATGCCATGTGTGATACCAGAATCGATGGGTACGGCCGGAAAAGGACTTTAAAAGTGAATTATTTCTATATCACAGGGGGAGGAACATATTTTGAATGTCCTTGGCCAAGGGGGACGCTGCTTTGGCTAGATGGATAAGTTAAAGATTATTTCCCTTACAAATGTGATCTAATAACTGACAAGAATTTATCAGAGTCGAGTGTTTGAGGAGAATATTATACAATATATAATATATTGAAACTAAGTAATCAAGATAAATATTTTACTATCATTTATTATTATTCTAAGCTTGTATTTCTAAGTACTGATAAGAAGTAAGCAAAGTATTTTATTTATTTATTTTTGAGCCCTTTCTTAAAAGTTTTTCCAACTAAAATCTTTCCTTAAGCTTACAATGAAAATTAAGGACTCATGTTTCAATCAGTCCGTGTACTGACAATGTCCAATGTCTTTAGTAAAATTCGACACCGAAACTCTGACCCAGCACCTAGAAGTGGAATAATTAACACTGTGAAAATCCATTTCATATGCTTGAGCAATGTTTACTCTCTAGTTTGCTCTTTTCACCGAGAAATTTATGAGAACCGGGTCGACTACAAGTATCTTCAAGTGGAGGGATCTTGAATCGCATAACAAGCGTGTGATGACGACTGTCCGGCCACATAGCGAACCTAATGAGACGCTGATGAGGCGAGGGAATCGGGGACCCATAGTAGATGGAACAGCAACAGGATGCGCCCTATCCGATTCGGGACTGCTGGCACATTTAAATATAAACACAGAGACTTTGGGAGGCTTCCAATTTCGCTGCGCAGGACGACCTTGCAACGCGACGAAACTGTTGCCACGCAGTTGACAGTTGACACTGCGAAGGCATAAAATTAGATGGGCTGGGAAATCAAGTGTCGGGCAACAGGCTCGGCGCTCAGACACAAACACACTTGATGACGCCACGCGGAAGGACCCACACATGTGGCACTGCAGCCAGCGCCTGGATGCCGACCGTTTTTCCGCGAATGCACTGAGGAAAAAGTGTGATTAGAAAAATCCAAGCATTAAGAGAGTGCATTTTCTAGGTAGGCTTTCTTATGAGCGAACAACTATTACCCTAGATTTTTTATTTTATCCAGAATACCGTATTTTTTCAGTGTCGCAATGTTTTTTGGGTGTCGTGTTGCACTCTCTCATTAGGAAGTGACAACAGGCAACGACTTGTGATTAGTAGCGTGTCCTGGGGGAGTCCTTGGAAGCATGAAAACAAACAGCACAGCTGCAGGAACCCACACACACAGATAGTACATCCATATGAACACATCGCACACGGGCTGAGATAAAGTTGTGCGACCCAGAGGAAGCAGAGAAATCAAAGCAGCGGAACTAAAGCTTGGCATCAGCAGCATCCTTCTCCAAAGGCTGTGTCCAGGCCATTGATAAAAATGTTGTAATAAAAGGACCCAAGGCGAGCGGAAGATGCGACTACCTGGCCCAGGACAAAGCCAGCTCCGGCTCCATGGCGAATAGAAGGCAGGATGTGAGGTCTTGCCTTTGGCAGATGCAGTGGCAGATTTTGCATTGTGGCTGACAAAGGGGATTCTGACGGACGAAATAAAATACAAGCTCCCTTGATTTTTCCGAGAGCCCAATCGCTTTACAATCTTTAAGCTTGAGCTGCCGCGCTCTCTGATTAAGCCATTCATTCAATTGGCCACGAAATCCAGTTAAAGCTCCTCCCAGACCGCATTAACATTTCTCATCCGCAGCCCTTTGGGCCCAAATCGATTGGCCATTCAAGTCGCACCATAAAGCGAAATTATTCGCAATTCTGTAGCAATCCTGCAGTCGGCAGCTCGCGGCCAAGAGCGGCAACAAGAATGATTATGGCTAAATCAACAGAAGACCAGTTCCACACATGAAACGGTAGCTCCGGCCACTGACAACTTCATCATATGGCGAAGGGCCCCTCGGAGGACCGGATCCTCGGCAGAATCTGCCTAATTGCCAAGCGCGTAATCAAAAGGCAATGCAAGACTTTCCTCTTGTAATGCCCTTTGAGTGGGGATAATGGACACGAAAAGGGTTTTGTATTTGAGAAGATATCTTGAGATTGTAGTTATAAATTATATTTAACTGCTATCTATTCTAGTTATTTCAAAACCAAATTAAAGACAATTTATAAGTCATAATATTTGAATTGCAATGATTATACTCATATTCACCTACAAGGATGCAATATTTATTAATATCATAAAACTATTATCAACTCAACCGTATTTCTTATATTTTTAAACTGCAAGTTTTTTACATATATTTAAATAGTGTATCCGAATTCTTTAAACTAAAGCGCTGCTCCCCTTGTTATTTGTCTTTCCAGTTAACTGGTCCTCGCTCATCCTCATGCACATCGCTGGCCCTGGGGCCAATTTCGTGGTAAAATTCATTTGTTAACAATTTCATTTCATTCGTTTTGTTTTCGGTTTCGTTGCGTTTGGATTTGGGTCTGGGCCGGGGTCTGTGTTTGGTTTTTGGCTGCCGACTGCTGAGTGGTGGCTGCTGGCTGTTGGCGCGGCGCCTAATTACAGGGTGCCTGTGGTTCGGTTCCTGGGGTTCGGTTCGTGTGTCCTGGCTGCTGCATGTAAACTCTCCGAATTAAGACATCAACTTTAATGAGCAACACTAACGCAGTAATTGCGGGCCGTTGTGGGCGTGGTCGGTACAGTTTTGCTTTGGTTTCCCCCTGTGACGATCGGGTTTTCGTTCTTTTTTTGTTAAATTTTTTGGTTAAAGTTCCGGCAGGTGGGTTAGCGCTCTCTCGGCTACCTTCACTTTTTTGGTAGTTCCTAATTTTTGGGTAGAACCCGATTTGAGCCGAGCAGCTGCCCTGGAAAAGTAGCGCACCAGAAAACGCCTCTTATTTTTCAACTCTGAGCAGGGACCACGCTGCCATCTAATTAAGTAAATTGTCCGTTTTACATATGTTTCCCGGTGCCACTAATTTTTATGACTTTTTAATCGAAAACAATAAAAATACTGTTGCCCCAGAGCGACGGATATTTCGTATGTCTCTGCCACATTTATGATTAGTTTACGCTTGGCTAAATCGAATTTAAATTTTAGTGGCTGCCGCTGGCTTTTGTTAGTGGGCGACATTAAGGAATTTCCGAGGTGCCATCTGGTCGGGGGCAGGTGAAGGGTTCTTCGAGGGAGGTCTGTGAGGATCTTAAAGGACCACACTAATGAAGTGGATACAATGCAGGCAATAGACAGGCAGATAATGAAATGAACAATGTTTCTGAACCCATTAAGAGCGTTTATCCTGATATAAACATAATTAATAAAAAAACGTAAGCCATACAATCGAAATTTATTTTATCTGTAAGGAAATAGTCTGACCAGTCTTAAATAATAAGATATAAACTCCTTAATGAAATGTATATTAAAATCCCAATGCTATTTCTTTAAAAACAAGTTATATTTATACAATCAGTTTAAACATTCGAATACAGTAATTCCCATCACATATCCCAACGCCTGATGCCCCTTCCTTTTGGCTTCCTGTCTCAATCGACTCGTTAATCAATTCTCTCTCGCTCCGAAATGCAAAACAAAAACATTCCAAATTCAATTGGAAATTATGCATTTATTATTAACAATTGTTGTCTGATTGCCGTCGAACAGGGAGCATTCTGCGCTCATCCTCTCATCCCGTCATTACCATCAATTTCCAGCCCCAAGGGCAGTGGACCAGGTTCGGGTTCTGTGGCACATGGGTCATTTGTGTGCATTTGTTTTCAGGGTGTCCCCGGCAGGATCCAGCCATTGCTTATCCTGTCCTGCTGTCGTTGATTTTTCCCAGCTTCCTCTGCAATGCAGCCTACACTGAACATTTTGAATTACCTGGAGAAAAGATTAAAATTTGATTTTAGAAACGTAAGCATATAAACTACACATTTTAATTGGCTTTAATTTAACGAAACATTTTAATTGGTCTTCTGGCATATAAAACTCGCGGGATAGTCTCTTATATTTTCAAGTTTATTCTTCACTAAAACCGCTTTTTAATTACAGGGAATAGGCAATGGTGAATCACTTTTTTTGAGTGTGCAGCTTTTCGTTTTTCGGGCCAGCAGCGGGCAGCTCCTTCCCCCGAAGTTTGGCATTTGCCAAACATTTGCATATGGGACCAACTGTTTTGAATATTGAAAGCAGACAGCCAGAGGGCCGAGTGGGCGGGGGCCTGGTGATTGCGTGTGGCAGGGTTAACAGAGTTGCCAGTGCAATCGTGGAAAAGTGCCATGCATTTATGCAATTTTCACTGACTTGGCTTGGCTGTTCGAAAGCCACTCAAATGCCATGGCATGGCACTCGATCAAGTGCAGTTGCCTGGCACTCGCTCCCCATTCCCAAGCCCCCCCTCATAATCAAATTGTATTGAACATTTGCAGTTAGCTGATTCTGCTGCTGCTGCTACTGCTGCTGCTGCTGCTGTGGCTGCCTTTATTCACGTGATTGGAGTTGGCCAAAAGCCCTGGAAATGCAGCTTGCAGCGAGCTGGGAACCCAAGGCAGCTGGGTATATACTCGCATTGATATTGATTCATTCATTCACTCAGTCATTCTGGAGAAGTGCACACACCCACGTGTGGCCATCAGTTTTTATGATTGGGAGCCCCTGGCCTTATTGAATACGCCATATAAATAAAACTTATTTCAATTTTCTCTGTTCGGGATAAAAATGTGGAAAATGTGTTTTAGGGCTTCTAATAAAATAACTAATCTGATCACGTCGCTGCTGCCGCCCTCCTGCCTCCTCGCAGGATAATAGTCAGCTGCCATTGCCACAAGTTATTACACATCCCTTTCGAGGATGGGGATTATTCCGGGCGGAAGGTGAAGCATATGCAAAGCAGCTAAGTGAAAATGCAGTGGAGCCAGCTCCCGGGGAAAATCGACGGGGGTGGCACATGGAAAAACCTTGCATATGGGTCTGCAGGGCGGGAATAAATTGCTGCTGGAGCTGGATATAGTTCATTAGCATGCCATCTATGCAAAAGCTGAGATATTAGGTTGCCACTAAAGCAACGGATTAGTACGCAACACGAGTATGTAATATGGCTCAAACTATTTTTGGGTGTGTTTACACTTCAGATTACTGCAGATTACTAAGGAAACTTGATTGAATTTAGGTATGAATATTATAAGTAATTTACTGAAAGACGAATCGAAGTTATGACAACCTCTAACTGACTTGCAACTATAAATATTTGTAATTGAAAACTAAGCCTACTAAAAAGTTAATTAAACATTCCACGATGCGTGTAGTAATCTCTATGTCATATACATAAATCTAATTGAAAACTCAATTATTCTAAATGAAGCCCTCCCATTTTTAGCAGGTTTTTACCTATGTTAGCTGTCTCTCACCTTGACAATGGCAAATTTGCTGTCTAGTAGGGCAAGTGGAGTAAATAAAGTTCTATGTGGCAACGACAGGTGTCAAAACAGGAAAAAATGCTGTAAAAAGGAGAAAAAGGAAGCGACCACGGAATGGTTTCAATTAACACACATACATACTATGTACTTGCGAGGAAGAGCTTATATTAAACGCATATGACACGTCTCTTACATGTTTTACCGCCTTTTTGCCACTCTTCCCTTCGAACAAATGACAGAGCCTTCCATTAGCGTCATTCTTGGTGCTGGATGCTCCCGTTCTCAATGTCTGTGCGGCATTTTGGCCAGCAATTTGGTAAAAAACGTTTTTCTAAAAGCAATGAGGGGGTGGACGGGGCTGTTGGGGCACATGTTGCGAGTGCAGAAATATTTGACAACTGAGTGGCAACTCCTTCTCGTGCCTCCGTCTCTGCGGTTGCATTTAGCTGTCAAAAGCGAAAGCCGAGCAACAAAAGCGGGAGCTGGCTAAAATGAATGAACCAAGGAACCCCACTCCGATTGCACCCACGCACACACACGACAGCCCCCCTTCTTTGCCGTAATTCCAGGAGTGACAGCTCGAGTGAAAAAAATGCTTGCTCCGTGCCAAAATACTCCTGGGATCGTGCGCAGAGCCCAAGGATCGGGAAAGTTCTGGCCTCAAAATGCATGAAAATTCATATGCCACAAGAAATATATTATCATGTGGGAAACAATCGTCTGCTTGCGTCGCACCTCCCCTCTTCTCTCTGACAGGGCAACTGCCGACATTTGTTTAAGTTTTCCCAATTGTTGTTGCGTTTTGTTTGGCTTGGCTGCCTCTCCCAGGGACTGCAATTCAGTTGTCACTTTGACAGCTCACGCAAAGGTTGATGGCCACCTTCCCCTAGTTATTGGCAGGCATGAAACGCCACTCTGACTAAAACCAATCGGTCGTCACGGATCAGGAGATTGGACATATAAAGTGAATTGCACTTGGATTGAAATTAATTTGAGCCAAATTAGAGATTAATTTCGGCGGCTGGGAAGGGGGAAATGAAGGAAAAGAAATGGAGAACGAATAAGAACAACTTTAATTAAATTTGAATTTGTAATAAACAAATAAATAATGGTTACAGAAC